>JAUZNJ010105144.1:0-20708 GCA_034780135.1 Jordanella pulchra | reverse complement strand
CCTTTTAACAGGAAGAAACCTCCAGCAGAACCAGGCTTAGTGTGAGCGGCCATCTGCCGAGGCCGACTGGGGTTCATGTCCTAAACATTCACATCTGATTTCAAGTGCATGTAGTAAATTGTATGATCTATCACTCTTTTAAACCTTAAGGTTGTTAAGTCTTGACCTCTAATGTTTTTTAATCTTTTATAATTTGACTTTTTTATTTTTTCCATGTCTGGTTGTTTCTAATTGAATGACAATGTAGATGATTAAAATGGCTTTCTGTGGCTCTAGTATTTGAAAGAGGCTCAATCATTTCAAGCATCTAACAATTGAAAACTCTAATCTCTTCTGTATGTTGAGTAAGCTAGATGGGCTGTATCCAACTTTATTAATTTTATAGCTAAAGATGCAGGGCATATGAAAAGGTGTAAAATATACTCAAAAGATATTTCTTTGCGCTTTACACATCTTTTATGTCCTTTATCTGCAATTTACACAGGGTATGGATATTGGAAAAAATAAGAAAACGGTTAATTTTTAGTTACTTTCTGACAAAAAGAGTAAAAATACATAAAAAAACAAGTTAACTCTTTGTAAATTGTAAATGTATCAGTTCCAGTCCTTCTTTGTTAAAAATTACATGATTTAGATTTGTTTTTTTGTTGTTCTTGCAAAGTATTGCAAAATGACTATGAAGGGAGAGAGAGAGAAAAGTCAGTGAGATTTATTTAGAAAAATATTGGCATGTTTACATTATTTTATTTTGGACATTTACCTTAATATTTGGGATTTAAATATTTTCTGCATGTGTTTGGATTGTAGCACTACTTATGTAGATTATATGAGTTGACAATGAGAGAGCTGACTCTTCAGCAGCCTAATGCTTAGAGCAGGGTAATGGGAAAAAGGCTAAAGATCAGGACCATAAGAAACTCAGATTTTTATTAACATCATCATTTCATTTTCAATTCTGAATTACATTTTGCCCGTAGAATCATTTAGATGTAGTTCTTGGATGCAGACTTCCCCCTTTGGAGCAACTGAACTCTACAACCTTTACCTCATGGCAACACAAATCACTTTGGACAAATGTTTTATGAATCAATCCAATGTGCCATGTCCCTAAAGACTACTGCAAACACATTTCCACACTCTGGTATGAGCATGCCTCAATGCTGTCAAACTTAAAATTTCAGCATTCAAAGTTGATTTGAAATGAACAGTCACTCCAGAAAGATCCAGCTAGAAGGTTTGGGTTAACCTCACTTGTTTTGATACGTTTTGCCCCAGGAAACGCAATGTGATATACATGTTATCATGATCTCACATTTAATGATTCGCACTTTAAAAGGGGTTGTTTGATCTTCATGTTTTAGTAAAGCAAACAAGAGGTTGAGGTCAGAGGTCAAGATAGAAGTTAGGGTGAAAAAAGACAAGTTATCTCAGTATGTAATGACAGCAATAACTGCTTGCTTACAATGATGTGCTGATCTAATTAGGGCTGAATGTTAAAAAATTGCCCCCATTGATCTACTGTCAGCAGAGAACGTCTATTATTTCATTATTGCAACTGTCACATAAATTAGAAATCAGTCCTGCTTCCCTCTGTTTTGTTTGGTGCCTTTCCATATCTACTCATCTTCCATTCTCGATTCATACCCAAAATGCAACTGAGGTAGGTGAGACTTTGACTGACTTCCATGCTGTTTTACTTAGCTGGCTTCATATACAAGTCAGTTTCAATCTTATAAAAGGTCGCAGTTTCATATTTATCTACAATGATTTCAGAATGAATCTTTTTGTCACGTATTTTACATTTTCGGAGGTGACTACTTTTTTTACTTAGAAAATTGGTGAATAAACATTTCAAATGGCTTGTAACTGCCTTTAGCTGCAGCACCGTGAAAAAAGGTGGTATTACTATGATTGAAAGCATTTTAAGAAAACAGAATAAAAAAACAACTAATATTGCACGCAAAAAAATACTATAGATAATGTTTTAGACCATTATATACACTTAAAGTTAACTTTGAAAGGCTTAAAAAGGTGTGATATAAGTTATTTAAACCATCCAGATTCCCCTTATAGTGTACTGCAAGGCATATGATTATGTGACTGTGATAATTAAACACATCAGACTGATGATCTTGCTTAGAAAATTAGAAAATAATTAAAGAATTGTATTACCACCCTTAAGTTATGAAAGCATATCAATGACCTCATGCCAATAATAATATCAATACTAAATATAGTTAAAAGTGATTTGTATCTTAATCCTTTTTCTGGCTACATTTGCCTTTTTTGCAGGTCACAAAACCATGGCTCTTTGAAAAAGAAGATAGAAAAATCACAGTGATTCGCATTAGTATCTTACCATTTCTGCTTGGAGAGTGAATATTTGGTCCTCTGTGTGCCTGGAATGATAAAGACATTGTTTGCCTGCATGTGTAAGTGATCTTGTGTGCACATACTTTATAGTAAAAGCCGTTGAGCTTTGCCAAGGCAAAAGCCACAACATTTCTCAGCAGTAGATATAGATATGTATGTTCACAGGGTACAGATGGACTCAATGGAATGAATTCCCTGGGATATAAAAACATGCTTTGTTTTCTCAGCAGACTGTTATTAATAAATTATATTTTGTCAATTTTGACAAATGTATACCAATCAATCTCAAACTAAATTTTCACAAAAGAAAGTTTTCTTAAAAAACATTTTTTATTTACTTCAGCAAAAACAAACAAACAAACAAACAAACAAACAAACAAATAAATAAATAAATAAATAAATAAATAAATAAATAAATAAATAAATAAATAAATAAATAAATTCAATATTCTGTTGGGGAGCATTTAAAAAAATCATAGTTCATAAATAAATAAAAAGTGAAGCTGTGTAGGTGTTAGCAAAGGTATACAGCTAAAATAATGTGGGTCCACCTGGTGCTAAGCTATTCCCTTTTACATCAAGAGGAAAGTTAGAATTGTGCAATGCTAGAAGTTTGTGAATGACACACAGAATATCAACTTTATATGAAATATGAAAATATTTACTTTTTAGGCTATTTAATCTCAGCTGGAAATATTTGAGCGGAACCACTGTGTGTGTGTTATTTTAATAAAACATGACAGAGTGGCCCCAAGACACTGACATTTATTAAGTTTGGTCCATTTCTCTTCTTGAAAGTGGGGTAAGGTATGTGATGTGTTCTAAACACACCAACTTCCAGCTAAAACAGTGATGGAATGTTTTAGTTTCTAAATGAAAAAGGTTTTTGAAACTTTTTTTTCAACATGCACAATACCATTATTCTGTCTTTTAGACAAAATTGCCTTTGAGTGTTATTTGCATATCAACTGAAGAAAGCACAGAATGTCAAATGTCTTTTTTGTTTCTATGAGACAAAAATTCAAAATGGAAGCTAAATTATTACATACACAGCTTAAAAAAGACCACCCATGTTATAGTCTGATAGTAAGTCAGAAGTAAAACAGTCGTTATTTTAGATAGGTAAGGCTTTCTTTTTTTTTTTTTTTTGCCAAATACCAGAATAATGGGAATGAGGACACGTTGATGATTATCTTTTTAACTTTATTCATGTTTAAGTTTTTGTATTTTTTTCCTTAGCATTTAATAAAATTATCCTGTAAACTATATGGCCTATTAAAACATTTTGGTCATCCTTTTGCAACCCCATCAAAATAGGACTGTTGTGATTATGTCTCAAGACAGAATAGTGTGGACTGTGTTGCTCGTGTAAAGCTTTTCACCTCTTGCAGCACTTTTCTATGGAAATAAGATCAGCTCTTAATGAAGGTAAATCAGAAAATTGCTGTTTTTAATTCCCTTTTAAATAATTTGGCTTTATAGTAAGGGTCCCCGTTTCTTTCTAAGGCCTAATGCCTTTACTTTTTGACTGATACCTTGAAATATCACTTTTCGATAAAGTTTTTCCTTTATAACACCAGTTCTTCCTGCAGCCAAACATCCACAAAGAATGACAGCCACACCAATACAAAAACAAAAAGGTTCCTCCTGTGTAGGTTTGGCAATACAAAATATTTTAACCTTACCTTTATTAGATTAAAGGACTTACCAAAAATTGTACTGAAGCCTCTAAAAGAAATGTCTATATTGCCTATATTCCTTCACCCAAACAATTTTCTGTGGCTCAATATGTTCATTGAAAAGACAATATGATTTTTGGTCAGAGTTTAATCAGAGTTGTAGAAATCACAGTAGGCACAGGTTTATAGGGCTATTTAAAGGGGATAGAAGTTTCTATCTAGTGTTTCTGAGATATACAGAAAGAAACCAGCTCTGATGTTGTACATATGGCTGACAGCTTGGTTCTCATTACTTCTTTCTGGTTCATATTAGATAAGGCATGCAGAGGTGATAGAGAGTTATAGTTACTCAACAACTCATTCAGGGTCCTGGCTTTTCATATGGGGGATGGCATACTGTTGATTGTTTGTGAGGTACACGCTGATGACAAGTTTTTAAATATGACTGAATGTTTTAATGGTAGTGCTCAGGCATGAGTAATTTATAAATGGTGTTACATACCACAGCAGGATTTGTGTTTTTGCCAGGTATTTGAGGTTGACTGGGCTCATAGTGTTTGTCTACATTCCTCTTTTCTCAATAGCACAGCTTTGTTTTCCAGCTTGCATGCAGTTAATTCTCTGACTCCTAAGCTTGTATGTTGTAAAGGTTATATATTAAATACTTATTGTATTTAAAACACGGGTATAATGAAAAGAATGTCTAGGGCAACATAAGTCCCTTTTCTAACATAATGTCTTGCAGCAGCAAGTCAAACTACTAAAATGTGACATCCACTCAACCCAACACTTCTTGGGGTGTATCTCTTCCACTTTGTCGCGTTAAGGGACTAATGTTTTCACGAAAACTTTCTTAGCAAAAATAGCTAAAGCTGTCAAACTAAATATGACAACAGTTTTGAAGGTTTCCATCTATTCTATTCTCAGGTCTGGAATTTGACTGGCCCATTCAAGCGCATGAACAAGTTTTGATAAAAGCTGTTGTTTTTTTTTGATTTAGTGTATGGTTGTTGTTTTAGCTAGAAGATAAAGTTTTGCCTCCTTAGATTGACAGAATTGAAAAGATTTGACGAGAGTGAATATTTTTGCAATGCACTGTACATTACTGATGAAAATCTTATTCATTGAATTGGATTATTTCCTGAATTGTGTGGAGCCTCCTTAACTAGTGTGCTATATTTTATCCAAGAGATATTTCATGTTTAAAATAAATAAACCAAAGTTTGCATTTGCATGAAAAAATCAAATGTAAGCTGTCTCGATCGCAACACGTATACTCATTTCTTTTCAAACAACGCACTAAGTAATCATACGAGCATTAAAGGATAAACATGGATGTCTTAAACATATGTAACAAATATAAACATGGGTTGTAACTTCAAGACAAAAAAAACAACAACTGTTTTTTATCTTTAAAGGATAAAACCTTTGCTACAACATAACTATTCTTTTAATTATCATAAATTGAAATCCCTGGTCCTGTAAAATTTGCAATATTTCCTTTAATAGTCAGGAATCCTCAATTTACTGATATATTAGCTAAGAACAACAAACTTCATCGTATCATGGTTTGCGACTGCAGCACTTGAGAGTTGTTCATTTTCCTTCAGTTTGACAAATTTTTCATGTTAAAACAAGGTTACCATTTACAGTGAGTGCACGCTTTCTACAACGGTGAGATAGGGAGCATTCTGATACTAAGCTTATAATTGGCCTCATGCAAAATATTTTCGTATTCTTGACGTAAATTTTGCGTACTTTTTCTCCTACCATGGGTTCTTATAAATGCGCCACACCAGATTGGACAAACGATGTTAATTTCAGTAAACGATCGAAAGTCATCCTCGTAACCCTGAAGCAGTCTAACTCTGTGTAATGAGTGCACCCACCAGAGAAATGTAAATCTTCATACGTACCGCCTCAATAAGGGGAATTCCTACACTGTCAGAAGGCATTCATTTACAGAAATGGTATTGAAGACAAAGAAGAAAAACTCTACGGGTTCAGAGGTTCTGCTGATTTAGAGCAGCAGAACTAAAGGACCAGTAAAAGCCAAGCAGTGAGGATTAAATACAACAGCTGAAAATTATGTGGCTGCACTGTTAAAGTAGTAAAAATAAAATATAAAAATTTGTAATAAAAATAATTTGATCTAAAAACATTAAATGAAAACTGCTGATGGAGGCAAGAGGTGCAAAGTATGATATACATACTGAATATCAGTTTACCATCGACCAGCACAACACAACATTCTGCAAAATGTCCTTTTAATACACATGCAGACATTTACCATTTGTCATCTCTTCACCTTACTCTCCATCTCTCTCATACAACACGTAAATATAAAAATGTTAATGGCAAAACTCAAATTTTACGACTTTAGACAGACCCAAACCCAAACATTCCACATTTATGTAATAACTAAGTCTAGACGCTGCATGGATTAACCTGAATGCATGTCTTACCATGTTGCTGAACTTTCTATCCATTTTCTGTTCCAGATGATATTTCAATAGTAGATTGATCCCACATAGAGCTCACTGACCGTTCTTTCTTTAGATGAAATAACAACAAATTATACTGACATGCCAGTTGCAAGTATAGTGATTGATAGTTTTGTCATTAGCAAGTATTTTATAAGTGCAAAGCTACATATTATGCACTTTAATCATGTTAAATAGACAATTGCTTCTACGTAACACCAAATGTAGTCACTTAGGTAAAAACTAGAAACTAAAAACTGATTGTGCTTTCATAAATCTTGTTTGTACCTTAGAGAAGCTTAGAAATAGTAGAAAAAATTACTGAGACATTTTCTCTTAATTCATTCGCACAAATAATTTAGGAACAAATTTGTTGATACAAACATTTCTTGCACGAGGCCCAGTGATCATATTTTTTTTTTTTTTTTTCTGGAGGCTTCAAAACCCTCTAGAATGGCAAAAGGTTGTTATTTTCTGCATAAAAATTAAATGTTTATACATTCCAATATGCTTGCTGAGTGATACTTCTCTCAATAACTCTTCTTGAAAAATTTTTTTTTTGTGGTCTTGAATCAGATCTTTCCCATGAGGTTTGTTTTGTCATTGAGCATTTTGTTGCTCAGAGGACATCCTTTTTTTCCATGTTGTCACATTTCTTCTAATCCAAATGTCAGTCTTTTGGCTTGAAAAATAAAAGAAGAAGATATATGGAAAGCAAAGGGGTTTTTCAAATTACTTGCAGATGAAGATTGTGGTACTCTCTTGAAAGCCAATTGAAAAAGGAAAAATGTTTCCTGGGAGAATAGAAACATATTTCTTTTATTTGAAAAAAATGGGGAATATGTACAAAGGATTCTTTCTGTGAGAACAATTTGGACACCTGCACTTGCACTCTGAGTATAGCCCGCATCCTATGAGCTCAGCACAAAGAAGTGTTATTTTGAGGCAGATTATGTGTGAGGAACAGGATGCTTGTGACAAAAATGTCTCTTCACACACATTCTTTAGGCTGCAGGTAGGAAATTTAAGTCAACTTGTACCTAAAGCGAAAAAATTCTTTGATTCAACTGGAGCAAAGCTGTAATTTAGCAGACCTGTCGAAGCACAGTATCTGATAGGTCATCTGTGAGAGTTTCACAGCAGCAGATGGCAGTGCCAGCAGGCCAGGATGGTTCCAGGAGGTTACGCAATGGAATGGTTCTTGTAAAACCTGACTGGAACACCACATGACACATGCATGTGCAGAAACACACTTCCCACACATTCTTCTGTCTGAAAGTGCACAAATACATTCAACCCTAATAAACACTTTAAATCTGCATATTTCATGGTATGTCCTTCACAGTCCTAGCTGGAGTAATGACATTTTGAACCTTCTAGAGAATTTTCTAGGAAAGTGACACCCTAAGACTGGCATTGCAATGGAAACAGATGGATATAGCTTCCCCATGGTCTGGCTTCTATATCCTGGTCATCTCTGGGGCACGTGAGTTTGTCAGTAGGATATGGGTCAGATGGATATTTATCTATATCTAGATTGTTTCCAGGAAAACCTCCTTTCTTGAGGAAACAAAAGAGCTATTTTCTGATTTATTTGGAAAAAAAAGAACATCTTTGTTATTGTGCCTCTTACAAATATTTTTCTTTTACGCTGCCTCTTACTATCTGTTTATTTTCACTCTTCACCATCAAACACCATCGTTTTCTTAGCTATGTTGCAGATCTTTTGAGTAACTGCTTTCTGATCTATAAATCTAAAGATCTGCAAATTACATAATAGATTTTTCCCAGTGTCATGGTAAAAATCACTTTAAAAAGTTACCTTTTGTAACTAAAAAAAAAAAAAAAAAGTTACCTTTTGTAACCGCTAAATATTTTAAGCTCCTTTGTTCAAACTATTTCATTGTGATCACAATGAATGTTTTCTAATGACCAGAGTATGGAGCATAATGTAAAACCAAGTTAAAAGAATGCAAAATGTATCTGTTTGGACATGTTTTTGGATGCAAAATAAAAAACATGGTGTGATAAATAAAGAATCAGCACACGAGGGTATAGTTTTAAAATTGCAATTGACAAACAGTATTTTGATTAAGAAGCACATTGCACTACAGGGAATTTATCCAAGTGGGGAAAAAGCTAAAACTAACTTAAAACAATAGTGTTTTTAAAAGGAATATACTGTACTGTCGTTTTTATATTTGCAAAAACATTGAAAAAAGTTATCTGGTCAAAACATATTAACAAAAATATTCTTATACATTTATATTGATTGCACGATTCACATAACTGGATAACACATTTATTGTATTAAGTTTAGCTATTCTTGCTTTTTAACAGGTTGTTGTTAAATAAGTCTTTATCTGCCTGACAGTTACAGTTCAAAGATAGATAGGGTGAGAAGTATACCTTTTGCTATTATGGATACAGGGGAAGTTATGAAGTTCTTCAGTTCTAAGGAGAGTGCAGACAACGATCTGCGACCATAATGACCCTCTGGAGCTCTTTCCTTTAAGCCACTTTACAGATGGTGCAATCCGCACAGATGCAGCGAGTTATTATTCTCTCAATGGAATGCACCAATAAAGGAACAAACAAAGTCTCTTTGTGATGCTATTTTCCTTTACCACCCTCAGACTTTTCAGTCTTTTTCTGGTCCTCTTCAAGCAGCTCAGAGGTTTTCAAAATACGCGTCCGGTCAGCCGGCCTTTCTGAAAGCGGAAGTCAGTCGGCCTTTCTGCACAATTATTATCCAGTTGTGGATTGAGTGTTTTTTTTTCTTATTACCAATAATGACCTTCTTGACTTGGAGATGTTTATAAGCAAGTAGTGCTGAGCACCATGTTGTTAGCCGCTGCACTTCATCTCTATTGGTAGTCAGTCAGTTGTGGTGTCATCTGCAAACTTGATCATGAAGATATTGTAGTGAGCAGCAGTGCAGTTATAAGTGTAGATGCTGTGGAGGAGAGAACTCAAACAACCCTTAGGAGAGCTGCTGCTGAAGCTGAGGGTCATAGCTGTATGCTGACTCAGTCTGACTCTCTTGCTGCAACCCCACCAGGAATCTATGGATCCAGATGCAGGAGGAGTGTTGCAGTCCAATGTCCCTCGGGTTTTCCACCAATCTGGGAGATGATGAGGTTGAATGCTAAGCTTTAGTTCACAAGAAGCAGTTGTATCTTGCTCCCCTATTGCTTTAGCTGGCACAGTGCAGCATGGATGGCTGTGCAAACTGCTTCCGCAGTGGATTAATTATCCCTGTAGGCCAGAGCTAGGCAACATCGGTCCTTGAGTGGCACTGTCCTGCAGCTTTTGCACCCATCCCTTCTTCAACACACCTGAAACAAATGAATGGTTAATGGCTGGTAATCTTAGCTTCTGCTAAGATTACAAGAGATAATTTGGCCTTTTGTTTCAGGTGTTTTGGAGAAAGGATGTATGCAAAAGCTGCAGGACAGTGTCATTCAAGGACCGACATTGCACACCCCTGCTGTAAGCAAAACTTTTGGGGAGGAGTGATGTGATCCCTGAGTAGATGTTTAAAGCATTTTATGACCTCTGGTGTCAGTGCAACTCCCTACAGTCATTACAGCTTGAAATTTCTTGGGGAGAATGGTGGATGATTCTGACAGGATCAGACACTAGGGCGGTACAGGGAAAGGTTAAAAATCTGGATTAGCACTTCTGCCAGCAGGTATGCCACATGTAGGGACACCAGCCATTTCCAGCAGCCATTTCTGAGCATGACAGTCCACACTGTGCACCTCACCTCATGCTCCTTCACAGTAAAGGTAAAGATGCATTGGACTGTAGGATGTTTTATAGCTGCTCTTTGGTGGCACTACCTTAAAAACCGTAAAAAAAAGGTTGTGCTCCTCTCACAGGGAGGCCTCCCCATCAGCAGCATTGAAGATGGTTTTGTAGTTGGTGAGCTGCTGAATGCTTCACACAGCTGTTGTTTCTGTAAAGGTGGTCCTCAAACCTCATCTTAAGGCAAGGCAGTCTTATTTCTATTGCACATACCGGGGATTAATAAAGTTTAATTGAAATTAATTTAATTGAATTTCAGCAGCACAACAATTCAAAGGACTCTGTACCTGAGAAGTAAAAGAAAAAGTGCATTGCAGTGACAAAGGCCATTCTAAACAAGTATGTTTTCACTTAATTATATGGTCTCAACGCTTTTACAGCTTTCTGGGAGTTTATTGCATATCAGTGGAGCATAAGATCTAAAAGCTGCTTCTCCATGCTTGGTTCTGGTTCTAGGTAAGTATAGTAGATGTAAGCCAGAAGATCTATTTTAAAATCTGTTCTCTGAGATATGATGATCCACTGTAAGGACTTTAAAACAGTGGTGATGTGCAGACCTGTGAAAACACTGTTGCAGTAATCAATTCTACTGCTGAGACATTAGGCCTTTTATCCTGAAGATGTTCTGAAGTTTTTCAGCGTGAGTGCGCCTATTGGCTCTATTCACGATTCCTTGAGCTGTGCTGTACACACCATTAACACTTGACCTGAATTACCTGTTTATGTAAATCAGCAGTTGTTAGAACCGTGGACATTCAGGGCTTCTTACTGGGAAAAGACCCAGGTGTGTCCTTCCACAGTAGCATGTCTTTATTTGTCTTGATATAACATTGAACTGTCTGTGAACAGCTCCAGGTCTTGGTCTTCGCCGAGTTGGTTCTGTCAAGTTTTTCTAAGCGGGGCCTAAGGATAAATTAATAACAGAGATGAGTGATAGGAGTGGTCCAGGTGTGATAATGGACTAATTTTGTTACCCAACTTGATGTGTGTGAAGACCTTGTCTGGGAGCAAGTTTTGAAGGCTGGTGGAATTTGGGGAGCAATGCCTTTTAGTCAGCATAAATGAAGGCCGATAGTATAATGTACACAGTATTAGGCTGGCTTTGCTGGTCACCACTATTCTACCATTCCTTATTCAGGGACGACTCTACCGCTGGGTCCTTTATCACTCTTTATTTGGATCCATCT
Source organism: Jordanella pulchra (assembly GCA_034780135.1). Classification (NCBI taxonomy): domain Eukaryota; kingdom Metazoa; phylum Chordata; class Actinopteri; order Cyprinodontiformes; family Cyprinodontidae; genus Jordanella; species Jordanella pulchra. The sequence continues at coordinate 9,176 of JAUZNJ010105144.1, read as the reverse complement.
CATCTCTCACATTTTTCCTCCCTGGTTGTTTTCCTGAGACTTTCCCAAGTGAAATAAAGCTTGCAGTATGAAATAAGGGTGTGGCAGGGATTGGGTGTGAGTATTATCTGTCAACGGAAAGCTTTTCAGACCCTGTCAAACATCAAGGCTCTTTAACTTAAGTGCTCAGTGACTTTAATCAAGTCTTTTCTTGAATCCCAGAAACCTTAAGTCCAGCTGTTTTCCTGTCCTTTCTTAAACTATTATTTTAAAATGCACACATGCCTCCAGACACCACCAAGCACTGAATAGGTCCTTCTTTGCTACATCTTAAGGAGGCCTGCCCATTGCTTTATTATGATGCCACTGGGCCCCATTTACTTTTTAATACTAAAACAGGTTACAATGAGCTAATGGCATTCGGTTCATCGGTTCATTTTCTAGAGGATTTGCCCAAAACCATCTGTTACAAACAACTTTTTTTCTAAATAAAACTGTCCTATAAAGATGCATTCATGTTGAAAGGGGCAGTTCACCGGGACTTGTGTAAAACAGTACTCTGGTACCTTATCAAATTTTCAGTAGATTTTTACTGTCTTCTTCCTGTATTTTGTTTCGCTGATGTTGAGGATGCCTTTACAACACACAAGAAACTTAATGCAGTCCTGCTGTTCTTGATTACCAGGATGATGATGGTGATTTGAAAAACACAGTGGAGAATCATGTCTAAAGTATATTAACCAAATATTCAAAACAGTGGCTGGTGAGATGAATTCTCCAAATATCGATAAGCTTCAAACGATTTTTATCTCAGCTCAATAATTGAAATATATTTCCTCCATTTTTTTCTTATCTGTTCTATGTTAGCAGAAACACTAACGTCTGTGCTAGTGGGTGTGTATTTTGTTGCCTTGCGTAGTGTGCTTGTACTTTGTGCCCTAATGTTACTCATGTTGGATCCAGAGAAGTGTAGAAAGCCCTGGGCCCATCAATAGTTGAGTAGTAGCACGATTGTGTGTGTCTATAATGAGGCATACCGCATTCCTTCATCAATATTATATGCTGGCTTTAGGCCAAGCGGTGAGCTCTCTGGTGTGTTCTGGTATAAAGTACCAGAGTCTGTATGTGGGTATAAATGTTATACATACAGTGTAATGAGGATTTTGAGGAACTTTACTTCAGACCTCTTGCAGTTTAATTCACCCTTATGTGGAAATAAAGTCTAATCTTGCTTGTCTGCTTTTTTTTTTGGCAATCCTTACATGAACACTTTCCTTTTAGTCACTTCCTAAAACTAGATGATTTTGTATGTATTTGTTAGTATTCAGTACAACTAGCAGCTATTGCCCTTTGTGATACAGTAACACTGAATAAATGTTAAAATAAGAAATAAGTCAGTTGTTTTTGAGTTCATTTGTTTTTTTAAATATTGAATCACAAACACACAGGATAACATAAATATTGAAACATCTATCAGCCAATCAAAATTATATAAGTTTTGTTCTATAACAACTTTAATCAGTTATTCCACATGCGTTTGTGTGTGTAGTTGTTTTGTATGCCTGAGCAGCTTACAGTACAACCTGACATTTGCGTTGTTTACACCAAAAGAGTAAACTGTGTGAAAAAACATGCTCTCTATAACACTGAACCTTACTGCTCTCTGAATGAGACTGTTGGTAGTAGGTTTCACCCCTATTCTCCCTCATGGCTCCTCATCCCCTTCAGCCAAAGCGGAGAGCGCTCAAAAAGTGAAGTATGGATGAGAATGTTAACGGCTACCATCAAAGGCCTCCCTACAAATGTGTGTCTGTGTGTGTGAGAGAGTGTGTGAGTGTAAAGCACCCCCACAGGTGATTAGATCTGATCTCATCTCATCTGATTGGCTCATCTGTCTGATGCGTTACACAGACAAGTGAGAAAGTGCGGTGGAGTGTGGGTGTAGGTTGTTGAAGACCAGGCTAAATAATTTAGATCTTGGATTTGTATTGATCAGGTAGCATGGCTCCTCTCCGCGGGCCACTCAGCTACCCTATCTCTCCTCATCCCTTTTCACTCAGCTCTTGTTTTTCAATGGTAACCTTGTGCCCCTAGCCTTACCACTAATTTTTTTTATACCTCCCCCTACCCCCTACACATGTACGTTTTTACAACCTCCTCATCAGCACGCCATCAGATACACATCTGCAAGGGAGCAGAGCATGCAAAGGAAAATAATTTCCTGATTTACCTGTGGAAGAACATTAATAGTATGGACTGACAGGACAGTGGTTTTTTATTATTCAGAGTATCTGCTTTGAGTAATGGAGAGTTTGTAACCTTGGTGATGCAGATCAACAGAATTGTAAAAATAGGCATTTTGTGTTTACTGTGGCTGCTCAAACTTTAATGCATCACTCCATTAAATACAGCACAATGTCATGGCCTTAGATCAATACTGCCGAATGTAATTACTAATAAAACATGTCTCGACATTAACCTTAATGGATTTGTTGAATAGATAATGTGCTTGGAGGGGGAGATTGCATTAATGAAAAGCACATGCTTTTAGTAGTATGATATAGACATAAAAGGAACTAATGCAAATTAGATTTCTTTTCTCGTTTGTGGTTTATGCATTAGCAGAGTTGCACTGAATTACAGGAATTAAGATTAATATTTTGCTTCTTCTGTTTTATTTAAGCATCAATATTGTATTTTTAAGATGCTTTAACTATACAACTTCTTCTTTAAGCTGCAGATGAAGTTTTTATTCTGTCCATGGACCTGCTTTTGCTTTTTTGTATTTACACCATTGTCCCAGCTTTATTTATATATATATATATATGCTGGAGTTTCAAAGTATCCAAAGCATATCAAACGAAAACTTTACCACAACCTTCAACCATAACTCAGAGTATATAATTTCCCATAACAACTCATGACTCATAGCTATATATTACCATGTTACCATGTGACTATAACCCCATTAAAGTGCTGGATAAATGCATAGAAGAAATGAAAACATGGATGTGTCAAAAGTTTCTTCAGCTTAATCAAAACAAAACTGAAACAATATTTTTTTAGGACAGGACTAAAAGACTAATATACAATGCTACTGCGCACATCTTCACTAAACTGTGAAAGTGAAGCACATTGTTCCTGTTCTAAAATTATTATACATGATCCCTGTTTCTCAGAGAATATGCTTTGGAATACTTCTCTTCATTTATGAATCACTGAATGGCTTAATACCAAAATACATTGACAACTTGTTGGCAGTGTATCATCCTCCATGACCTCTTAGGTATTCTGACTTAAATGTATTCCAATAACACAGAACTAAACAATGAAAAGCCGCTTTTAGTTTTCCTGCTCCACTGGTCTGGAACACACTAAATAAATTAGTTGCTTTATATTGAAATCCTGTCTTAACATCAAGTTTTCTGTCCAACTATCCTTTCTTTTTCATGTTAATCATTTAATCATTTTTTTTTTGTTATCATCATAACTTCTTTTTTTAGGTATTAATTTAATTCAATAACATTTATGCCACTGTTTTTTTCCTATAATGTGTCTTTTTTATTGTACAGCAGTTTAGGGTCACTATTGTCTGGTGAACACCCAGCTTTAAAGTCTTAGATCTTTTGCAGCCTTTAAGTCCACTCCAGTTGGAACAGGAAATAATATTCTAGTCTTTTGATGTTTAATTTTAGTGGTAGCATAATCTGAAACAACGAATCAAGATCATTTTTAGATTCTGATTGCAAAAAAAAAAAAAAAGTGGAAAGAAAAGAAAAATTTTTCTTTTTTCCAAGCACTTCAAAGTAGTAGAATGAATATGTTAATCTTCACAGTTGGTTGAACGGAAATGCATACTTTGGCGGGGCACTCTGCTTCAATTTAATTTAATGCTTAACTATTTGTTACGAAAGAGTAAAGTGTAGCCAAAATAGATATTCCTTTATGTACGGGTTCTAGGTGAGTTTCCTATGTAAAGTGAGATGTTGTTTAAGTCTGACTTATGTTTTTAAGAATTGTGACAGGAGAGCAGAGAGGAAATGTCTGGATGCAATAAAGACTGTTATGGGATGAATTATTGAAGCTTTGCTATGGATGAGAGCCTGGGAGATGGAGAGAAGGCCTGAACTGTGCTCACTAGACAGGGTGTAACACATCCAGTGGACACAGAATCACAGAGAACACACGCATTCAAACACACACATGCTTGAATGTTGGCCTGCCTTGTGTGAGGACATGTTAAAGGGAGTCACCCAGTCAGACGGGCAGGCAGTCAAATGGGGCCACACAGGAGTCTGCTCTGCCCAGATTCTCACCATGAAAACACTCCAAGCCCAGAAGAATGAACGCCCTGGGACAGAATTGATTATGTTTCTATCCTTATGAAAAACACATTAACGCTGAGAAGTGTCTCCCACTTTTCGTCATTAGATTCCAGTCAGCGGGGGAGATTCTGGGGTCAGGAAATAACAAGTCCTACATCTTTCATTGCAACAAAGTGTTTTATTCCTCTGTGTGCAGAACTCTTTTTTTGGAGGGGGAGAGTCTTCTTCTCTGAACTGAAGACTGTTTCCTTGTGCTCTGTACTGTCTGACTGGAAACAGTCCAGAGCCATTCTTCCTGTGTTACTAGTACTAAAGCTGGCTCTGTGGGCCTGTCACTCTAGGCTGTTTTTTGGCCAGACAAATCAATAGCTAACATACTACTAGATGCACTACACTGTCGATAAACACTACACCTTTGTCAGTTTCCAGCTATACAACCTGTGATGAGAGTGGACTTTGCAAAGCTATCAGGGTTGCAGCCAATTAGCTCATACATTTTCTCTAATGTTTCTGTCAATAAGAACAAGCCTTGTTAAAAGTGAACTCATTTGTGTCGGTTAAAGCTGTTACAAGTGAGATATTTAGGCTGCAGTTCTGTGCAACGTAGATGATGTAGAGCATTACTAGTTTTATTCATCCAAATTAATCATAGTTATTCTAGTATTTTAGCTCAAAGATGACAGACATAAGTGCTATTTTAGCAAATATTTCTGTGAATTTTCTTGATTATGGCTTACAGCTGAAATGGAAAGCTGTAGTAGCAGTTTTTTTTTTTTTTTTTAAACTGAAATATTACACAAGACCAATGATTTAAAAAAATGCATTTACATAGAAATATGCTTGAAGCACTCTGAAGAGCAAGATAGAAAGCTACACTGACTTTGGACTTAAAAAAGTCAGCATAAACCAACAGCAGGAGATGACGTGGCTCCCCACATCATGACTGTGGAAACTTCACACAGGACCACAAATAACTTGGATTGTTTGCTAAATTTGGGTTCTTTCACTCTTCCCTCAGATTCTAAGATCTTGATTTCCAAATCAAATGCAAGACTTCATGTAAAGGAGACCACTGAAGACTGATTGTAAATAAAACATTCACAAATCAATGAATGGTCGTGTTAAAAGAGAAGCTGATTTTAAAAAGAAAATGCACAAACAAAATAAATTACTGTGAAGCAATGAATGACAAATTAGGTCAGATTGTAAAGCCAAAAAATATAGGCCTTTTGGTCCAGGATTCATTTGCATATATTACCTCATTAAGGATGAACTGCATGAAACATTCAGGTTTAAGGATGCAGATTCTGCTGTCATAATGTAAAAGATAAAAATCCCGTACCTACAGTTGTATTTGTATTTATAATCAAAGATGGTGAAACTAACTGTAAAACAGTTCTGTTACAACCTACACACTTCCTAAAATGTATGTGTTTGGTGTCTATGTGGTCCACTTGACATGGGCTGTGGTGGTTGTGCTAATTAGTAACACAATTATGTTATTTTATGATTTGAACACACAGTCAGACTTACTATTTATGTGCACATCACATCGATTAATTTCCTGCAAAAGCTGGTAAATGACGTTTAAACTAACTCTTATTTAACAGTTTATATCTTTATACCTCAGCGAGGTATGCAATTGTGATAATTACAGTTAGACTATATAATATACCATATGTTTTTCTCCATTAAGTTTATTCAAGTTTAAGGTTCGTTACAGGTGTTCTAAAAATCTCCTTTCTTTTTGTCTCCTCAGTTACCATTTCTACAAGTGTTCCCTTTGATGGTCTGCTGGTGACTGGCCTCTACACATCCACTCCAGTCCAGTCTGCACCCATTCCTGCCCCAGCTGCTTTTGGATTTGGTAAGTCACATTTACATTAATGGAAAAAATGTTATTGTTGCTTATGAGTCAAATATTAAAATGAAGAGAAATATCAATAATACTCTAAATTAGAGGAAACAATATTTCATTATGAGCATTGTCCACACTATATTTATTTCCCAGAATAAACATTAAACCACTTTTTTAATTTTGAGAAGTGATCCATAGTGAGAGAAGATCCTGGAACCAAAAGGTTTAAGAAATCTTCTAAAGATATTGTTTTTTTATGCTTTAAAGGAAATGCACAAACTTAAATAGGATACATGTAAATTGTACATAGAGAAAGCAGCAAAAATAGAAAACTCTAAAACAAATTACGCCGGAAAATGTTGTTTGACCGGATGGGACTGCAATTGGTTTCCACAAAACAAAATCATACAAACTGTTTTTACAAGACAATTTAGGAGATATGAAGTGTTATTTTAAAGAATCATCTCTTTGCAAAACAATTTCCTGCATCTATTATTTTGTTCCATCAGTGGGTCCACAATTTGCTAGGGTCTTAGTTGTGCCTTTATTTGTATGCATTTTTTGTCCAACAAAAGACAATAAATAATTTTCTTTAGATTCATTTTGTAAATTCAAAATGAATAAAAATCTACTCTGCAGGTGGTATCAGAGTAGGTGAATATCTGCAAAAAGACTTTAAGCATTGATGCCAAATGTTTAACAATTTTGAACCTCTCATTTTTTCCTTTTTTCATATTTGGTCTTAACTTAGGCGGGTCCGAAACAAATTCATCTCTGAACTTTTAAACATAGTGCCTAAAACTTTATGATGGATTACAGCTTTTGACAGGAGTTGTTTTTTTTCCTGGTCCTTGTGATTTTGGTATGAAAGAACTACTCTGTCAGAGCCAAACCTTTTAGTAGTGTAGAGACAAGTGCAGGAGTTAGGCACAGCAATAATGACATCAGTTTAAGTATGGAAGTTGTTTGGTGGGGAAAAAAAACCTACCCTACCCCTTGCTATTCATAAATCACCAATTTGGCTGGCAATGACCACACACCTAAGCTTTCAAAAGTCAAACTGTCATCACAGAGCTAAATAAAGTATAAGTTATAGGCTTAACAGGAATAATGAATAAGGATTGGATATGTCTTTAAGTATTAAACAGATAGTTGGCATATGAGACCTTTTCAATGTTGATTTTCAAGACTCACCACAAAGAACTACCCACAGCTAAAGGCCAGTCTGTCTCTGCTCACTTCACAACTACCAGTCCAATGAATATTAAGGGCAAGAAATTATTTATATGGAACAACACAGTTCGGCTTTCATCATGTCGATTTTTTTCCCATTAAGATTAATAAATACATCAATAAACACAAGTAACCTCAAAACTGCTGTTAACCCTTACATAGGTTAGATGATTTAAAGGTGACTCCCTTTCTTTGCCGCTCAGAATGCTACAGTGGACGGTTGACTTCAGCCCAAGCAACCATAACCATCCTTTCAAAAACACTCAGAAAGAGCAAAACATGCACAAGTGTTGCCTGTAATATTTTGCAAAAAAAAGGCAATTTAGATGGAGTGTGTCATAAAAAACTCGTTAGTACACGGCTGGGGTCTTATGAAGGACTTTAAAGAACTCCTCAGAGTGCGCTGGCTCGTAGCTGAAGCCCTGTTCACTCATCCTGATTAACTCAAATGTTCCTCAGATGCTGACTTCACCCTGGTCTAGGCAGCTCTTCCTTCTTGGCAGTCCTGTTTACTGGGGTGGCATCCAAGAACAAATGGCATCACCTTTGCTTCATTCTAACAACCCAAAAATCTTAAAGTACAACTTCATCAACTCTCTATATCATGTTTTAGTATTTTATGAAGGCCTGGCAAACCCTGTGGTATGAGCCAGTGCATTCTGCAACACTGTGCAGACAGTTTTCTGCACTTTGTTCATTTCTACTTTTTTATCTAGAATTCTACTTTTTGGGAAAAGATTCTGCAATCATGGGAGAAGAGTAAAAAAAATCAAAAATACCTCATCAGTTAGCTCATAGAAGCTAATGGTAGTAGACTGCAGAGCAGACCAACACGTCACAAGATGTAACTAGACATTGATTGCTAAGCACATCATAAACATGCCTTTTAAGACAAGAGGTTGACCCAACCCTTTAGGGGACTTTTTCTAAGGATGAGGTTTAGAATAAATGAATTAAGACAGAGTGCGACATTAATCCCTCTGAATGGAGCCAGTTAACACAAAAGCAGCAACAGAATTATTAATTCACTTCTACTCAAAACACACACACACTCCTAATGTGTGTAGTTAATGAGGGGAATTTAGATAACATGTGGTTAACAGATGTATCAGTGCAAAATTTGATCTGCATTCAAAAGCAGTTAAAATAAAAGCTCATTTCTCTGCAGTCACAGGGGGAAATTAAGCAAGTGTTTCCCATGTAAGAAATGTTTGGTTTTATTTTACACCACATTACCTCTTGAACAGATACCTACCCTGGTGACATCCACTAACAAACCAACACAGTTTTTGCTATAAATAACCAAAAGAAATTAAAGCACTAAGACAAATAGGGATTTGAAGGGTTCTAAAACAGTATTTGTATAAACTTCTAGGATTTTTCAATTGTTTCAAATAATCAAATCAGTTTTTGTTTCTGCACTAATAGGCCTTTACATCTAAACCTAATATGTCTTAGCATAGTGAGGAAAATAATGTAGTTCTTTACAAGACGGAAATTAATGACTAGTTATGACTTCTCAGCAGAACACCATTTTCCTTCAAATGAATCCAAAATAATGCTTTTGCCAAACAACCTCCTCAGAATGTTGGTCACTGCATGTGAAATTGAAAAAATCACCAGTTGAGTGAATCATCACTCCTGCTTTAATACTGAACTTTGCCAAGAAGGAAGCATGAAGTGCTCTAAAACTTGTTGGTAGACGCTGCATTGACCCTGGATCTCAGGAAACAGAGTGGACCGACACCAGCAGATGACATGGCACCCCAAACCATCACTGA
>JAUZNJ010105134.1:0-20709 GCA_034780135.1 Jordanella pulchra | reverse complement strand
TAAAAAATTCCTAGTTTGTGAACTCCTTCACTAACAATGGCAATAAACCCTATTCTGATTCTGATTCTCTGATTCTAAATCTTAATCAAATGTTTTCAAAAAGGGAAAATTTAATACAATTAATTATTTTTGTATATAGTGGGTAACTGTCACCGTTACCCTAAACCTAAGCATTACAGGTTCTTACCTGACCCTAACCCCAACCTAAATTCAATTCACACCTTAGTCCTAAAAGTCACCCCTGACCCAAAAAAACAGCAATTCCAGGCATTGGACCCCACAAGGAGCAGTTGGTCCCAACAACATGCTATTTTCCAGAAACTAGGCACACACACAAACACACACAGATACATATGGCTCCTCGCAAAGAGAGCAAAAGCAGTTCGCAAATCCCTCTACCACCCAAAGGTGCGCACACACAGTGTTAGCTCTAAGGTAAAATGCTGTTGTGTTTTTTGCTTAATTAACCAATGTTTCCCACCGAAGAAAGTAAATCTTTTGTTTATTCTGAGAATATATCTCTGGTAAATGTCATCAGTGTTGCTGTCATACAAAATCTCAAGTAGAAAGTAGCATTATCCAGGTCAAAGTTAAAAGAACAAAAAAAAAAAAAAAAAACGTCAGCTGTTTCATGCATGTACGCTTTGATGTACAACTGTCCTTTTCTTTGTTTAAAGAGTGCATGTTTGTTATGGTCAATTGTAAAGATTCCTTAGAAAATCCATTAAAGTTTATGAAAGTGGTTTGAATACTTCTGTAACGAGCCGTTAAAACACACTTACGGTGAATTCTCCAGTGACGGCATCAAAACCAACATGGATGGTGTGTTCAAAGTCTGATGGGGAGGAGATTTCAGGCCTGTCTTTGTCCTTATCCTTCTTTTTAGATCCTGCAGGGAAAAAGGTTGAAGGTCATTCTTTACCTTTTAGCTAATTCTAGCTAAATACTACTCCTATAGAAGGACTAGTATGTATGGAGGTATTCCTAATGTGTTTATTTTTCTCCAACCATCTCACCTTTCTCACCTTTATCAAACATAGAGATGATCTTGTTCCTGGGCTTTTTCTCCTCTGGGGCAGACGGCAGCGGCCGAGAGCTGTGATTGGCCGACTGGGTATCCTTGGCTCCTCCTCCTTGACTGCTCATCCTGACAGGTGGGGCGGGGGGCTTGTCCTCACACACTCCGCTGTCACACATCTACACTTACGTTCAACCTGCAGAGTCAGAAAGAGAAACAAAACAAAACAAATGTAGGATACAAACAGCCAGGTTATTCCACGTAAAAGAAAAAAATGAAAGAAAAGTCCTTTGAGCTCACAGCTTCCTGGTTTCCGTTTTTTTTTTTGGTCATGTTTCACAATGCTCAACCAACTTGCACAGCAGGCCACACCGCTACAGGAAAACAGCTTTAAATTCAGTTAAAACAGACAGAAAGAAAAGACAAGAACTTACAGAGATTTAACAAATCCGTCCATGCTGCAGTTTTAGGTAAAAAACATTGGAAAAAAAGGAGAAAAGCGTAAGCAGGAAACAGCTCCGAATGGACAAAGTAGCGTGCCGAGTCTCGCTCGAAGACACAAATGAATGAGGAAGGAAAGAAGGCAGTGTGAGAGAGCGAGAGAGAGCAGAGTGTGCGGATGAGTGGCAGACAGAGAGAGGAGCTGTGAATGCTGATGTAAAAGGAGAGAAGATTAGTTCTGCAACAACTGCTGACAATATAACGCTCACAATATCATAGCTTAATGTAAAACGAGTGTAGTTTAAACTAGAATATGAAGCCAAAATGTGCAGCATAATCTTAAAAACTGCATTTAAAACATTTTAAATATTATAATATCATAACAAACCCATAACATCTGCAGCAAACCATAAAATCTAAAAAATACCAACTGAGGTCATCTGTGATATTCAAGTGTCATCAAACACTTTTACTAGAGTAACAGTGAAAGCAGCACTACTTAAACACCGTGACTATCAATTAGAAACATTTCTAAACAAGTAAATATGTCTCTCTTGTATGCAGAGGATAAGTGGAGGAGCCTTTTTTTAGCCGATGGTAATGTGCAGCAACAGGTGTGGGAGGGGGGAGTCCAACACGACAATGTTTTAAAACAAAGGAGCAATTTTACCATAAAAACTGAAAGACCTCCCATAAAGCTCTCAAATTGATGATCAGTTAGGCATTGAGGCCTTTTTTGCTCTTGCTTTCACTTATTAACAGCAACCACAAGCACCCAGCTGCTGGCAGAGGAGCTGCAGCGACGCTTCCTACTTTGCCTCCTGTTCAACAGAAAGCCACAAGCTATCATTATACTTGAGTCAAGGGAGGAAGGGGGTTGGAGCCTTGATCATTCATCTTTAAAGGCTTTAAAGGCAAGATTGGTGACTTGCAGCAAGAAGATCTTGAGTCCAAGTTCTCTGCTTAGAGATTGCATGTTCTCTCTGTGCATGCATTGGTTTTCTCCTGGTACTCCAGTTTCTTCCCAAGTCCAAAACGCACATGTTGGGTCAATTGGCCAATCTGAACTAGTTCTGTGGGAGTGTGTTTAAGCAGGACTGAGTGTATCTGGTGTGGCAAACTGTTGAGAGTTTACTTAAGATATTGCCTATTAACAGCTATATATAGGCAAACTGCAATACTTCTATAGGAGTACAAAATAGGTAGATGAGTACGTTCTGTGGAATATAATTATATTTTTCAGACTGCTTCCAAGATTCTTTCCAAAAATGGTAAAACAAATTTGAGGCAGACTTTGATCCCAACTTCAAACTGAAAAAAATCTTTCTGCCGCTTAAGTCCCAAACTGTTGGAGCCAGTCCATAACTGGTCCTTTATGACCATCGATGATCCATATTTCATTTATGCAAGAAATATACCAATCTTTTGTTCAGATGTCAGAGAAGTGATTTGAAAAATGTGCGGTTTAAAAACAGCAGACTTTAGCTAACAGAGTTAATTCTTAGTTCATATTCAGTGACTATTTCCCAGTCACTTTTACAGTAGGCCTTGCTAATACAATTAATGTCACAGTAACTGTATGTGAGTAAAGGTTATTCTATCTATTCGCCTAATATGGTAAAAACTGAGATTGCAGGCAGTATCATACACTGGTTCCAATGCACACACTCACGAAAAAACCCATCAACCTCAAAAGCACTTCATCCAGTCTTGCAGAGCAAGCGGTTCAATCAAGTGTGAGCTACAAGCGACGTTCTGAGTGACATCACAGACAGGAAACAGGAAGCAAACAAAGGTTTCCTCACTTCGTGTGTCTGACCGCCAATGACAGAGGTTGCAGAGGAACAAAAGTGAGAAACGTGGCTCACGGGCGGGTTTGACCTCTTCTTTACACACATGCCCTCCTTCTGCAGGTCTTATGCACACCTGACCCCCTTCACAAGCTACATCTGAAACCAAACCTAGCAAATGTAACCCTCTGATGTAGACTTAAGCTTTTAATAAAATAATCAAGACTGTAAAACAGGAGGGCTTTGTCACTGAGGGATTAACTTTACAAACTGAAAACAAAGTTAGAAAAATAACTTTTGTTCAGGAAAACATTGTTGTATTATTTAAGCAACTCCAGAGGCAAATAGCTGAACCCATGTCCAACTCTTTATCCTGTGCAGTGAGACTCACTCAGCTAATAACAATAGTCTTTTCTTTTGCAGATCACAACCTTGCAGAAAAGGACAAACTCAGCTATGGCTGTTGGAAAATCAAGGTTTAATCTGTCAAACACTCACCTGTCTGCAGCCTTCTCTGTGCCCTGCAGAAGATCTGGTAAATTATGAATGAAGCCTTGTATCCCAGTTGAGTGTTTTGACTGCTCTCTTCTGCACTCTTTTACTTATGTCGCTCTCTCAGTTCCCCTCTCTCTCTTTTTTTACCCCACTCAGGCAGGTCTTTGCAGGCTACCTCATTCCTTTGCTTACTTAGATGAGACAAGCACATTCTTGCCCAGACAAGGTAGAATTATAGCAAGTAGAGAGACCTAATGAGCCGATTTTGAGTGCATTCGGCCAGGTTGGGACAAGTTACCTCGGAGCAGGAATTCCATAGCTGCAGGGCTGCAGCAGGGTGTGTTCACTCTAAATCTTACAAATACACACACACTCATAGTAGTTTAATACGTGGCTGTGCTTTTACAGAAGCAGCTTAAAACAAACATTCCTCCAGCCAAGACAGACTCTAATATAAGCAGCTGAAGATGTTTTTTTTCTAGCTTGAAGGTAGACTGTGAGTTAAGGAGCAGGTCTTTATTAGGACAGAAAAGTGAGGACGTAAGCAGTGCGTGGTTTTATCTCTGCTTTATCACTGCTTCATCGTGTCAGCAGTAGTTCTATACTGTTTGCCTTCTGAAAACTCAAGTCTGTGTTTTTATGTCTTATAAACTATGGCCAAACAAACCAGTGTGCAATAGTCCCACTTAAAACAAATGTTTTTCTTTATTTTACTTTAAAATGAAATCAGGCATTTAACACACATAAACAGATTGTTGCAAACGGTCACAAAGTAAGATGGAAGTCGGAACAAAAATCAGATCATCTTTTCAGACTCCTGGTCTCTCTCTTTGCTTTTCTGGACGTGCTGCAACATTTTTCCAGTTCTTGCTCTGGTGGCGTTTGTTTTATTTCATCTTTACAACTATTTTATAACATGTTACTGTGTTTACTTAGTTATTTTTGTTATTTACCTCTCTTTATGATTGCTTTGGTTTAGTTCTACATTCCCATTTGTTGCTTTCTTGCAGTATTTGATCGTCTAATGTGCATATCTATACTAATATATATATCTCCACAACAGCTTTTACGTATGATCTTTAAAAAAAAAAAAAAAACACCCTTAGATATAGTGAGAGACTCATTGATCTTGAGTCCTGACAAGCAAGCATGCACCAAAAAAAAGTTGAACATAGAGGGTCTTAGTATTTTCATCACAGCAGTAAAGGTCCAAACGGTTAGAAATCCTGGTTAGATGCATTCATCAGGGGTTGGATGCTCTGTGTTTAATCCAAAGGTTTGTGATTGCTCATGTTTGGTGGAATTTTAATATCCTTTTTAATATTTAAATTGTTATTTTCTTGTTGTGAATACATGCACATTTATACATGGTATGAAACTGGACACACATGACTGAATAACCAGAGGCGTCATGATTGAATAACAAATATACATTTATGTACATAGTTTTGCATATTTTCTTATTGGTTGGATAAATTTACTCTACGCTGCACCAACTTGCCTGGAAACGATATTCTCATGGACAACTTGGTAACATAACCAAGTTACTGTTTAAATACATTGGATATGATTACATTCATACACCTGATAATACTCAAAATAAAACTATAATCTGGCTTTGTTTTTGTCAGTTGATTGATGCTCCACTAATCTTAACACTTTTTAAACTTTGGCCTTTTGAATTCCTTCAGTTTTATTTGAGTCACAAATGTTCTGAATTCCCGGTTTGCCTCCATTTTCCATCTGTTCTAAGTTTACAGAAACTCTTTTCATAAATATGCCTCAGAGTCAGTTATGTCCCTCTACCCCTTTATAATTTCTGTTCCCCATTTTTTCCGCCCTCTCTGTGCATCAAGAGTACTTTCTATTCCCCGTGGCTGGCAGCCATCAAGGGAAACCCACTTCCTCATCCTGGAACTCCCCCGAGCCCCAACGAGTCAGAGGATCCAGCCCGACCAACCAGAACGCAGCAGACACAGCCGCCAAGCTGTTTACAGGAAGTGGACAACAAGCCTTTTGTGTTCAACTTCTATAAAAGGATATTCAGAGGAGGACTTCCTTGAAGGAGTCATGGAGCTGACACCATGCCCACGTCCTCCCTCTCTCATTAACCAGCACAGAAAAAAAAGCTCATCCACATGGCCAGACTTTAAAACATATAGTGTTTGTGGTAAATCAACTTTCCTAAGGCCTTTCACCACATCCCACTAGTGGAAACTGAAGCATAAACTCAAGAGTACCACTGCATACTTTAACTGTTATTTAGACACCTGTCTCACGCCTATGTCAACATTTCATGGATCAAAATCATTAATCTGACATCCTGGGAGTGTGGAGCTGGTAAAAATTAAGACACACAATTAATGTGTTTCAACCTTCTATTTGTTCAGGACCAGAGGTCTAAAAGGAGAAATGGCATATTTTTGCAATAATAGATGGCCCTGATGGCCTCAGCTCAAACCTAAATTGTTCTTTTTTGTTTGTTTGTTTTTAGATGAGTAGGATTTTTCCAGTAAAATTACATGGTATTCGATTACCTCGATGTTCTTATTTTAATTGTGAGATCATTGTAATATACTTTTCATTCTATAGGCATGTAACAAACCAATAGTTGACATTATACGCTTTGGGTTTTGATTCAAAGATATTGTCTTAGCCCTAAGTTGGCCACTGTACTGCAGGTTTTAGAGGTTTTTGTGCTGCAGCATAGCTGATTCTGATGATTGTAGTTCAGCAAAAGCCTGTTAATCAGCTATTAATGGAAATCATCTGTGCTGAAACAGGAAAGCCTACAACCTGCAGGACAGCGGCCCTCAAGGACCGACTTTGGGCAAACCTGATCTAAGTGTATCACTGTTAGAAAGGTTGCTGCTATGTTCGAGTGGTAGCACATTGCTCAGATGGGAAATGTCAAAAAACAGAGACCTAATAAGGTCTGTTTAACATTACATTGTTTTTATTAATTATAGATTCTATAATTTGAGTTAAATTTATTTGAGCTAAATTTATGCTGGGTTTTCAACATATAAAGTTGGTGATCTCACGCTCACATTGGCACTCCTTTTGCTTTCTGTCCTACAAAAATTTACAAATAATTGTCAATGTATGTGATGACACAAAATGCTACTTCAACAGATGGTGAATTTTAAGAGCAAGTGAGAAGAGTTGAAAGAAAGTTAAAGGGACCCTAACTTACCTGTAGTCAGCCTGAAAAGTAGGCATTAACTTCATTAAGGTTAAACACCAGAATATCTGTGCAGTCTCGCCCTAGTTACTTCCAACACAGCTCAACTGTGAAAGTGAACTTTTAGAGAAATAGTCCAAGAGTGAAGCGAAGTAAAAAAAAAAAAACAACCTCTGACAGAGAGCTCGGCATTGGTCTGTATTGCCGGGTGCTCCCAGCTGAGTTTTTTTTTTTTCTTCTCTCAGTCCGGGGAGGAACCTAGCCGAGGGGAAGCGGAACCGCGCACAAGAAAAGTTGTCTGCCGATTTATCGGCTTCCGTAGCTCCCACCACAATAGTCACATTTAAGGAAATAGATGTGCTAAATTTTCAGAATAATAGCACGGGGGAAGTGTTGTTTCTTCTTTTATTCAGATTCCGATGACATAAATATCATTCAGCTAAGAATAAACATCAAAATATAAAAAAATGAAAACTTCCTGCTGCTTTTAATAACTGGTTTTGCTTTTGATACTGATATAGATGGCTTTATAAATAACGTGTTATTTTTATTTTTGTTGATCATTTTGTCTCAGCCAGTCAACTGATTTGTTTATATAGATCAACATTTCATTTACTTTTAGCATGTTGTCTGTTTAAACTGTTCTTTAAATACTATTAAACAATCCTACCATACACGGATGACATCATTCTGACATATACAAACAGTCGCTGATCGCTGACAAAGCAAGTGGGAAAGCAGCATGTCTCCTTGTTCCTCCATGTGAAAACCAAGATGAAAGTTGGATAGGTAGAAATGTTACAACAAACCACACCAGGAAGTACAGTCAACCACTGTAATAAAGGGCTGACACAGAAGGGACCTTTTTCAGAAAGTCTGTAAGGAAATCTAACCTTTATAAATTCACCCAAATCACATTCTGTAGACCACAAAAGACAGCAAATATCTGCAAATGGCTCAGAACCCCAATGACAATTCTCCAAGCACCAAGGTGTATGCACAGTCATAAACAGCAGAGCAGAAAAATTGTTTGTAAGCAGAGGCATGTTCTGTAATTAGAGATTAATTTTGATGGAATGAGAGACTGATAAATAGATGACATTTGTTTAGGCTTACTCCAGAAGATTAAAAAAAATCTTTTAAGGTTAAAGTAGAATACATAAAAAACAACTGAAACATAAAGAAAAACAACTCTAATCATTACCCAATTGTAATTGTGACATCAGGAGCTTGGTTAAGATAAAATAGGGAATGGCTAGATGGCCATTATATTTGGACTCAATTTATGCTGCACAAGTCCATAATAGGCCCAGATGATGATAACCACAGCACCCTTTTGGGGAATGCAGTTTCCCCCATCAGGAATATTAAACATGATAGAGGAACTTTGAATGATTTCCAAGAGCTATAAAGGAGCCCCTCCACAATGCACGTTCTGTAAAAACAACTAAATGCTACATTGGTGTCGAAGAATGTTCCCTAAGGTGCTTTTAATTTTTATTCCAAAAATTGGGTAAATATTTAATTGCTTTTTCTGATGTTGATTTAATATTTTCCCGTAATAATGTTTATTTTAATGTGTTCATCTAGTGTCTGTATGTTATATGTGCATTTTTAACAAAATTACAGACAAAATGTGACTGATTATATACCACTAAAGACTATAGATTGCTGAATGTTTTACATTAGCTTAATTGACGTCTCCATACGAGTTCAGCTGAGAGAAAATATCAAAAATATGGTCGATTTGAAACTAAAGGCTTATTTTGAAAGTCAATACCGGAAGTCCAACTTGAACTCCGAGAAAGTACGAAAAAATAAAAATAAAAAAGCTCCCACATCAACAAGCTAAATTTGAGAAAGTCGTACGAACCTGGAAAGGAAGTATGAATGACACACGCTCAAACCGCTGCTATTTATATTTCGTTTAACTACGATCTAAAGTGCTATTGCACTATTCTTTATTCGCTAATGCTATTTAGCGTAGAGGCTAAGTGAAATGTAACGGAAGTTTTTAATCGTAGCACAGCTTGTCACAGTTATTGTTTTACGCAAGCTGTGCGTGAAAGCGGAAACAATATCAGGTCTCTCCTTGTTCATAGATTTTTAACTTTGATGTATTCTCTGGTTTAGGTTTTGCAGACATGTCTTCCCGCCACTGGAGGTTTGGTGGTGTCACGTTCACCGATGTGGACCTCTTTGCAGACAGTTCGGAGTCCGCTGCAGAGACTCTCTCCCAGGCAATCAGAACCGCTTCCTCCGAGCAGACGGACGCAGATGGCAGCGTGTTGTTCGGCCAGCTGCGGGGCACCGTGGTGGGGCTCAGATATTACTCTGGAGTGGTGAGGATCACCTCGATTTACTAACGCTGCGTTGCTGCCCTCTTCTGTCTGGATTCCTTTTTTACAATCAGATTCCAGAGATCATCTGGTGCTATCCCGAAACATTTAGAGTTTTATGGTTTAGTTTAAGTAAATAAGGGAAAATAGATGTTTGGACTAAATGGGATTTCTAGTTATAGCACTTTTCTGTGCCTGTTGTTCATCACAGATTGGGTATGTAAGCTCAAAGCATTTCTATAAACTCTTTTGTCAAAACAAGTTGCAATTTGTAAGGACTGTTTTATTGGTTCAAAGGGGATGTACTTAGAAACTGAAAGAAGTTGAGGCATTTTAAAAATCTGGAATATTTGGAGGGTTTGTGTCCTCAAAGTTCTAGTTCATGAAAAATAAATTTTATATTGTTTACATGTCTTGTATGTATGTATATATTCAAAATAGATAAGACAGGAAGCTGCAGCAAGTGGTGATGTCTATTTTTCTCAACACTTCCTTCAATAATGGCTTAATAACCAAAACGATTCCAATCAAGATCAAAATACGAGTTACTGAGTATTTTAAAATATCTTGTCAAACTCTAACTTGTAAAGATTTTGTTTTTATTATAGATGGTAAAACTTCATTCATAATCTGCCATTAAATTGACTGTAGCTGATTCTTAACCACTTTTTCAAATTTTTTTAAAACGTGACTTCAAAAAACACAAAACAGGCAATCTCTTTGAGTTAAAAAAAAAAAGAACATATTTAATCCTTGCATAAAAAAAGAAAATCGGGATCAGATCCTTATTGAAGTACCATAGTTGTAAACATTACTGGTTCCTTTTACTCGCTGAAGATGAAAAATAATCCTTTTTAACGTATAAGTACTTTGCTCTCTTTACAGGTAAACCGTGGGGAGATGGTGGGTTTGGTACGGGAGCCTCAAAATCCATACGACCGGAACGCGGTGATGGTCACCAACGTTTTAGGCCGACAGGTGGGACACATCAAGAAGGAACTGGCTGCAGCCATGGCATATGTTATGGATAAAAACCTGGCGAAAGTAGAGGGGTGAGTTCTGATTGGAAGAATGATTCCAGGTCAAAATTATGGGAAAAAAACTCTATAAGACTCAGTAAGAATAAACAGAGAAAGAAAACTCCCTCTCTGTTGTGCTCAGTTATTAGAGTCTGTTGAAGCTGAGTGTGGGTATGCATGTCATTGTTAGGGTGGTTTACTCAGGGACCAACAACACCTTCTCCATGCCGGTCACTCTTTCATTCTTGGGCAGCGAAGAGAACAAGGATGCTGTGGTAAAGTACATGGCGAGTCGAGGGTACAAACTGGACACAGAAGGAGGCGGACCTGCCGGTATGAGCTCCCTTTTTTTTTTTTAAGATTTCAGCTTTGCGTTCCTTGTTTTTTGTTTTTTTTTCTGTAGTGATGCTAACCGCTTTCTCATTCAGGTGGAATGGAGAAATCTTCTGGCTTTGGAAGGGCCGGCTCGTTTTCCTTCAAGAAAGGCGTGACCATCCCACTAACTGCAGAGGAGGTGGTGATTTGGTTTATAGGTCTGACTGAAGCTGGAAGAGCAAAGTCAGGAAACATCAGGGTGGTCTGTGGACGTGTTTAAAAACAAAAAAAAAAAAAAAAAAACTTCCTGCCATAATCATTTGTCTAACAAGAAATCTGGTTTAAACTCTTTTAACCAGAGCTAAAATGGGAAACCTTTACAAAAACAAATGCTGATTAGTCGTCACTCAGTATTTATTTTTGTAGACCGTTTTCAATCAAACATTTTGTTCTAGGGCTGCACAGTACATAACAACAATGTGTGCAGCTTGTCAGCCTATCCTTTTCTGCTCTCAATGCCCAAACTGGATGAATATCCTGAGTGACCAAGAGGCAAAAGCTATCCAGATGTTTGGGCTTAGGATAATGAAGAAAGAGACCCAAGATAATCCTGGTTAATTGTCAGTGATATTCTAGCGCTATTCACAAAAGCATTGTAGTATTCTTATTTTGTATATCTTTGTGTTTTCCAGTTGAAGAATGCATTTGATAACTTATTTGAGGGTTTGATGGAGAGCAAAGATGGGGAGAAAGAGGCAGCTGAGGTAAGTTGTGCCGCTAATTGCTGCACTATTGCATGAAGGGGGAATTATTAGCTTCAGTTATTGCTGCATGATTTCAGTCATTAAATATTTCTATATTTTTAGACAGTGTCGATGCAGCGGCTCAGTCAGAATAGTAGTGAAACACACGCAAGTCACTATTTGTCCTTCTGTACTTTTTTTTTTTTTTTTTAAATAATCATTTTTTATTTTCTCCCATTCTAATCCAATGACTCGGGTTGCGGTGGGGCAGTGCTGATTATTTTACAGTACGGTAGTTATTTGTAAAAAAACAACAAAAAAAAAAGTTTATACAGCACTTTTGTTTGTTAAAAAATGCTTGGGCCTGTAAAAAGGTTTTGTTCTTTGGTTTCAATGTATTATGGAGCATTTCATTGTATAATAATTGTAAAAAAAAACATTAAAGGTACTGCTTCAAGGATTTCGCCTATCCTGGTTATTTTTGGAACGTAACTCCCCGTGAAAAACAAGGGTTCACTGTATGTACATAAAGTATATCACAAACAGGCGGTTGAGATTTATAAGCACGTGCCTTTACTACATATGGTAGCACTGGATTTAAATTAAGAGGAAAAATTGGGGTTGAAAATGCAAAACACAATTTTTTTCAAATTAATCATGCAAAACAAAGTCATTGAAAGCCATGCATTATTATGACTTTAGAATTATCCAATGAATCTGCCGTGTATATCTCTGCAGTCTGTGGCCACTCCCCTGCTACCCCACCAGAAGCAGGCGCTGTCCTGGATGTGCGCTCGGGAAAATAAAGACACCCTGCCGCCTTTCTGGGAGAAACGAGGCGAGCTTTACTACAACAGCCTGACATGTTTCTCTGCTAAAGAATTACCAGAGAGGGTTCGGGGGGGAATACTGGCTGATGACATGGGACTGGTGAGCAGTGAGCCTTAAGATACGCATACTGTGAATTAAATGTAATCATTGTAACTCATTATTAGGGCTTTTTGAAATTCTTTTTCAGGGTAAAACTCTGACAACCATCGCTCTGATTCTCACTAACTTCCATAAAGGAAAGCCTTTGCCTGTTAAGAAATGCGTAAGCTGCCATGTGTTGTTCCCACTAGATTTTATTCTACAGAACTGATGTAGTCAGTCATTGGTTTACTTTTATGTGTCCAGAACGGCCCATTTACTCCCACCAAAGCTAAAAGTATGCTACTGGAAGGCTCTAAACTGGAAGGTACCACTATTGTTGTTGTTAATCTTTGTATGATTTCCATTAAAATGTATCAAATCAAATTTCAATGTAATTTAATTGTCATGTTATAATTTTAGAGAGCAGAAGTACAGCTGGTGCAGCAGGAGGAAGTTCACTCTGCTCAGACATGTAAGGATGCTTTTCCATTTCTGTATCACTTTGAGGTTTTAGATGTTTTTATTTGAACTCTCTAAGCATGCCATATTTCAGTTTCTGCTATCTTGGACTGATTTTTTTTTTTTAATTTTATGTGGTTCAGTCCAGAGGGGGATGTGATCCGTGTTGATGAAGCAGATGTGGTGTTGATAAAAGATGAGCCAGAGAAAAGTAATAATTCATTCACTTTAGGAATTCTTTTAAATTCTTTTTACCTTCAGCTAATCTGCATACCCTTTTTATTTTTTTTTTTTGTATTTTGGCTTTTTTTTTCTTTCTTTTTTCTTTTTTGGCTTCGCATTGTTGTTGCAGGTATCAGCAAAGGGAAGCATAGACCCACTAAACGGAAACCCAGTAAAGGTGCCAACTCTTAACTTCGCATGTGTAAACTTGACTAGTTGAGGAACTATTCTTGAGAAAATCTACTCTTAGATAAACTCTTAGTCAGAAGTGGAATTTCTTTTCTCTGAAACACGATGTGCTGTTTGCACAGAGGGTTCAGCATTGTTTGAAGACCTGGACTTTGCGGCGGCGCTGAGCGGTTCAGCGTCTGATGCGGGCCCAAAGAAGACGAAGAAAACGGCAGAGAAAAACAAACTTAAACAGAGTGAGTTTAATCTATAATTATGTGTGTTTTGGTTCACTACAAGTCTGTGCTTTGATTCAATCAGGGAATACTTGAAGTATGCGAACACCAGCAATGCGATTTTTATATACAGGTGTGGAAGTCTCCACCTCTGAATACGCAGATGACTTCTCAGCGAGGGCAACTCTCATCATCTGTCCTCTCTCTGTGCTCAGCAACTGGTTGGTAAGAACTTCTCCTAAACTTATTGATGGTAAAATTCAAGAGTATTTTTTTTCCTTTGGATTTCACAAGCTTCAGTGTGTTTAAATGGAACTTGAATGAAATAGAAAGTGCACAAATACGTGTATAATTGTGACCAAAAAAAAAAAAAAGATCTGAAAAGTGTGGTGTGTATTTTTGTTCAGCTTATATACTTAAAAGACAAATCTTTAACTACCTGTCCTCAGAAGTCATCGGGTTTTTTTATTTTACATTTTTATCCCATTCATTGTATTAAACAAAACGAACAAATATAAAAACAGACATTCTAAAATCCTGAATAAAAGGAAGCAGAAAGAAGAACAATCTTATGTTATCTGCCCCTTTTACCTAAAGCAATTCATTTACAAAAGAACCTAGAAAAGCATCAGCAACAACAAAGCAATAAACATCAAAATATACACAACAACAAAAAAAAAGATTATGGAAATGAATATCTGTCCTCAAAGTTTAAAATATACATTTCCCTTTAGGTTTATTTCCTATATATTTTGAAAGCATAAAATGTTATTCTTTACAATCAGATATAACTTGACATATTCACTCAGCATGTCAGCTTTTAAATATAAAGATAGATTTTGATTCTGTGGTTTCTTTCCTCATATTCTTTAATAATCTGATTCTTTTCACAGAAAAACAGGAATCCATCACTTTTGTTCCAAATGTGTTTTTTTTTTAAAGATCTCTGTTCTTTTAAATTATAATTGCTTCCTCTTTTTCTAAATCTTTTTGAACATTTATAGGTAATGTGTTTTTATGTGCTTTAAACATCATTTGTAAAATAATATAGTCTTCTAATTCTTTACATTTCAACAATTCAAACTAAAGAAATATGTGACTTGTTGCCTTTCTATATGGTTTTCCTGTTATTATTTTTCTGGCCCTTTTTTGTAAAGTGAAAATGTATTAAATTTGTTTTTTTTTTTCATGCATTTCCCCAAAAGTCTAAATAATAGGTTAGGTATAGAACAATCATAGTGTTATATAGAATATAAAACGCTCTGTTATCTAGCGAATCCTTTACTTATCATAATCAGGAAATCAAGTTGACACGGTGGTGGCATCATCATACTGTAGGAATTATCTTTTTTGCAGGGACATCAAAACTTCTCAGTTAATTTGAAGGTGAATAAAGCTACATACAGGCTAATTCTTTAAAGATCTACAGTGAAATGTGCTGGAATGGTCAAAATTAAAGCCAACATTTCATCAAGAATCTGTGGTACGACTTGAATTGACGCAATGCCACCTGTCAATCAACCCAGAAGGCTCGACAGCAAGTGACCAATCAGTGATAGCGATTCCCCCCCGAGGTAAAACTGCCCTCCCTTACAGGAGCAGCTGCAGCTCTTGCTCTATCCGGCAACTTTGCCAGGATTTTCATTACCAAAGCAAAGCTAATATGGAAATTTAAAGAAAAAAAAAAAGACATGTTGTCAGTGGAGAATATGCTTAGCCCATAGTATTCTAGGTTGGAACAAAGTTATTTTATTATTTAAATTCTATTTTCTAAACTTAAAAGATCTTGAAAAATATAAAACAGAGACAAAGGTCTGTAGACGACCTCCAACGGAGCCGAACACAACATTAACCCATAGGAGCAGCTGGTTGTTTGCCTCTAAGGTCTTTTGTCATCATTATATTTTTTGTTAATGTTTAACCTTGAAAGACCTTGCTTTGGTTAATTATTTACAAACATGTGGTAATAAACTGCCTCCAAAGCATCCGTGTGCTGACATAGGCTACAAATACTGATAATAACCTGATTATATACAGGATAAAAACTTGTTTTAGATTTTCATCTTCTCTTCTATATTCACTTACACAACCTCACTTACAGCCAACCTGACTGTGTTCCTCATTATTCTTCCTCCGTCTGTGGAAAACAATGGTTTATCTGTCACTGACTTTTCACGTCTTCAAATCAGGTGATGCTCTCCGTCCAGTTTAACTGAGCTTTGGCTACTAACATTTTATTCTGTAGTTTTTCCAAAACCAGTAGAGACATAACACACAGCTGCATGGAAAAGGTAGTTCTACAAAGTATTAACTTAGTAAGTCTGACTATGAAAACACGTCACACTTTCCAGATTTTTCTTAGTTTTTCCTAATCTAATAAAATCCTTTTTAGAATAAATTGAATTCAGAGTTGCAGAACACTCTATGCAGTTCATTTCAAAGGGGAAAATAATCCCACACTGACAGAAGAACAAATTAAATTAGTCGATGTAATCGGCTTTGTGCCCTCTTTTATTCCTGTGTTCAGGACCAGTTCGAGCAGCACTTGCAGCCCAACGTGAAGCCCAACATCTATCTGTACTATGGTTCCGAGCGCAACAGGAGCAAGTCGTTTCTGTCCTCTCAGGATGTGGTGATCACCACCTACAACGTCCTTTCTAGCGAGTTTGGGGTGAGTTGGAATCAATGGTCGCTAAACATCAAAAAACGTTCAGAGGAATCATTCGGCAGGCATGGGTTTAAAAACTGTAGGGTTCACATGTTAGGTTTTGATTGGTTTACTAACATTAAATGCTTTGGGGTTATCCTTTCAGAATAAGAGTCCTTTACATGGGGTCAACTGGCTGAGGGTCGTTCTCGATGAAGGACACATCATCAGAAACCCAAACGCACAAATGAGCAAGGCCGTGCTGGAACTGGAAGCTCAGAGACGTTGGATTCTTTCAGGTAAAGACACCCACACTAAGACAGGAAAATAAGACTGCATTGTTTTTAGTTAGTTAGGATTGAGGGGTTTGTGGCAGAACAAATGTTCTCTAGGGAACATTCCAGGTCTCTTGACTGCAACTTTATTGAATAATATCTGGATTGTTATGTTGCGTTTGTTGCGGCCCTTTCTTCAGGCACTCCGGTCCAGAACAGCATAAAGGACCTGTGGATGCTGCTGGCCTTCCTGCGCCTGAAGCCATTTGATGTGAGGGAGTGGTGGAACAGAGTGATCCAGAGACCGGTCACACAAGGAGACAGGGTCGGCCTGCAGTGAGTTTCCTCGCTGAAGCACATTCATAAACTTATGCGATAAATAAGCTTAGGGAGATTAATTTAACAGTGTTTTTAATCAGAACATAGAGGTTTACAGATTCTCATCACTCACTTTTACTGAAGTTTTAAAAAATGTTATTTAGTTCAAGCATTTTCTAACTCTTATCTGTTTATCTCTCTTTAATCCTACTGAGCGTTAAACTTTGGCTAGAAAATTGTGCAGGTATCTAAGAAATGAAGGTTAAATCACTGTTAGTTGTTAAATCCAGGAACGTGATTGTTTTACAGAAACCTTCAGAATCTGGTGAAGTGCATCACGCTGAGACGGACCAAGAACAGCGAGGTGAACGGGCGGCGCCTGGTGTCGCTCCCTAAGAAGACGGTTTACGTGGAGCAAGTGGAGCTCAGCCAGCAGGAGCGGGAGGAGTACGAGCTAGCACGCAACGAGGGACGAAGCACAATCGGCAGGTAATGAGTTGGATATGCGCCGTGTTCCATCAGAAACGCCTTTTTTGTGTCCTTATTAGCATGTTTACATTTTGCAGATATGTAGCCGAAGGGTCTGTGTTGAGGAATTACGCTGACGTGCTCGCCATCTTGACGAGGCTCAGGCAATACTGCTGCCATCCCGATCTGCTTGGGAAAATATCCGCAGAATTGGGTAAACTTTCATTTATCTCCGTGAGATCGGGAGGTTTTCAAGGTGCTGAAAACACTCTGATCAGGTTTCCTCCACATGCAGCCGCCGCGGACACCCCAGCAGATGTGCGGCAGCGGTTGATAGAAAAACTGCGGCTGGTGTTGGCCAGCGGCTCCGACGAGGAGTGCTCCGTGTGCCTGGACTCCATCCGTCTGCCCGTCATCACTCACTGCGCCCACGTTTACTGCCGGCCCTGCATCGCCCAAGTCATCAGCAGCGAGCAGGTGGGGCTTCTAATCTCTTTGGACAAATATTACATTAATTATCAAGCATAAATCTGCAGTTTACTCCCTTTCCTTTTTTTTTTTCTTTAATCCGGAACGATGTGACTAATAACAGAAGGCCCGGTGTCCCCTCTGTCGAGGTAATATTAAGGCCAGTGAGCTGGTGGAGTTTCCAGCAGAAGAGATGGAAGATGAGACTAGTATGAACTCTGACAGTTGGAGGACGAGCTCGAAGGTACAAACAGCAACAACCTGGGGCTGAAATTCCTCTTGGAGGAGGAAAAGTGTCAAAATCCTCAGAGGATTAAATTTATTTTTATTTTGTCCCTTTTGTTGTTGTTGTTCCTACTTTTAATTCTAAGGCTTCGTCTTAACCTGGTGACCAACATCTTTTGCATTTGAACCTTCAAAAAAAAACTCAACTTCTGTTTATCCTGCTTATATGTAGCCAAACCTTAATGAGTAAAAATTTCTTAAAAGTGTATTTACCCTAAAGGTCCCATATTATTCTACATTTGAAAATAAAACTATTAACAGTGAGGCAGGACACACAGCATGTACCAAAACACTCCTTATTCAGCCTTCCTCTGGACAAGCTGGTTTAGTTTTCCATACTTCTGTCCTCCCAAAGGCTTCGCTCCTACAACCCGCAACCATGACAACCAGTAAGAGCTCTTAAAGATAGCCTAGGAGCAGAGTTTGATGGGCCGCTACAGACCGTTCTGAACAGCGTATTTCCCCTGATGACATCATAAAGGGATTGATTTTCAAACAGAGCATTTTGAGCAGACATTAGCACTTGTGAACTGCATACACAGGCTTTATGAAACACAAGAGTGTTATAAAAGGTTTATAATGTGAATATTGCATAATATGCAACCTTTAATTTAAGTAGGTAAATAGGATCTGCCAATGCAATGAGTACTGCTACCCTTGAAATAAGATAATTAGATATTAGATTTCAGTATTTTTCGGTGTAAAACCAGACAAGCTTAGGTACCTGGAGTAGATCCAGTCTTTTGTGTGGATAATGAGGTTGTAGTCTGGGTATGACCTCAGAGCGCTGCACTGATCCAGGAGCAGGACATGCTGAAACCAAACCAAGGTTTGTGTGTGTTCTTGAAAAAGATGGCGGATCTCTGAGGCTCCATAATTAACACGCTGCTGACGAGCATCAATAAGTGTCAAATCAAGTAATGCTGTGATCTGTTTTTGCAGTTTATATTTGTAGATGTTCCATTCTTCCTTATCTTATGTGTTGCATTATCCAGTAAAGATATAGTTCCTCTTTTAGGACATTTTTAAGAAATAAATGTGACAAAGTGGGCCTTAAGCTGAATGTGATTGAAAGATGACAATTATCTTACATTGTTTATTCTTTAATGAATAAAGAAGGGTTATTTCTTTTATCAGAGACTAAAAGCTAACCAAAACAAACCTGTTTTAAATACATTTTTACCAGATATTAGGATGTCTTTGTTTTTGATTTTTTTTTTTTTTTTTTTTTTTTTTTTTTGAAAAGGTTATTTTCCTCCTCTAAAATCTGCTGGTTTTAGGTTCAGGCGCTGATGGGAAACCTGTTTAGGCTGCGGTCCGAGGACGCTAACACCAAGTGCCTGGTTGTCTCTCAGTTTACGCGCTTCCTCACCATCCTTCAGACCCCACTCAGGTAAAACCCACAGCCCAGATCAGTAGCCTCAGCATTGAAGCATGGCAGTAATGCTCCCTCTTCCCCAGAGAAAACGGCTTCAGTTTTGTGCGTCTGGACGGCACAATGAGTCAGAAGAAGAGGACTCAGGTCATCCAGGAGTTTCAGAGCTCTGCAGCAGACAGCCCTAAAATCATGCTCCTGTCACTCAAAGCTGGAGGGGTGGGGCTTAACCTGACTGCAGCCTCTCATGTCTTCCTCATGGATCCTGTAAGTGAACGCCTCTGGATTCAGACCTAGAAAACTAAATGCTTTTATTTTTCTGACAAGAGTTCCAAGAAGAACCGTTGACACCATTAATGGTCATAGGACTGCTGTGTGACCTGTTTATCTAATAACTAGACTGAGGGTGATTTCCATCAGGAGATTAAGAGCTTAAGCTTTATCAACTTGAGGAAAAAATTCAAACTTAAACATTTAATCATGCTGGGTTTGCCTTTTGTTTTGTTTAATAAGCTGATTTGTGTCTTTGAGGCCTGGAACCCAGCGACTGAAGAGCAGTGTATCGATCGCTGTCACCGTATAGGCCAGAAGAGAAACGTCGTCGTCACAAAGGTCAGTATGGTGCTGAATGGGTGCTTATGCAGCTGCATCACTAGTTTTCCACTGTTGGCACTAATCTCTGCTCTGAAAGCCTAATGACTGGTTTCATTTCAAATGTTTTGCTTCACTGTAGTATTTTTGAAAAGTTGATCTAATTTGTGTGCGTCTGCAGTTCATTGTGAAGGATTCAGTGGAGGAGAACATGGTGAAGATCCAAAAGAAGAAGCAGGAACTGGTGGAAAAGACGTTCGGCTCGGCCAACATGGACAGGAAAACCTCTCGGATCGACGACATCCGAGCTCTGTTGGAGATGTAGACGTTCATCTGATTCCATGTGCTGCACTGGTTCGCTTTCCTTACGTCCAGTTTAAAAGGATTTAGTCTGGATGTGAGATTTAAATAGAACTGCGCTAATTTAAAACAAGGCTTTAATTCCCACGTTTTTCACCAAAACGTACAAGTTACTGCTTTAATTCTGTTGCAATAAAGAAACATTCCTTGATTTGTTGCTGGATTTTGTGAAGTCCACTTTTAGAAAATAAACACTTTACAAACTTAACACCTACATAGAGCAGAGACTGTGCGGTTGGACACAGGTGTACGTCCTGCAACCAAAGGGTCAATTGTTTTGAACCCGATCTCCAGCAGTCTATCATTGGGTTCTAGAAGGGACTTGACCTGCATGAACTATGGACACTGGCCCAGTGGAGCCCCTGTACAGCAGCCTCTTTTCCGTCATGGTGCCCCAGGACAGCTGTGGCTACAATGTAACATGCCACCATAAGTGTGAACGTAGTGCAAAGTGCTCCGTCACCCGATTTGAATAGCCAGTAAGTACTGACCATTTCCCATGATATACTCATTTAAATTACAGATTTAAATGCTGCGTGTGCTTCAGACTTTAAAACACAGCTTTAAGATCTGTCCTCTTG
>JAUZNJ010105123.1:0-20713 GCA_034780135.1 Jordanella pulchra | reverse complement strand
ACGGCAAAAAAAAAAAAAAAAAAAAAAAAAAAAATAACACGTTAAATGGCCAAGCCCAAGTAAAATCTTTTGAATTGCCATTATTTGCATTTTAATGATGACTTTTCTGATAATAATGCATATATCATATGTAAATTTGCTGTGTTTGAGATATTGCTGCTTTAACATTGTGCTGGGATGTTGAATATCTGGAAACCTTAAAGCCATCATCAATGTACATTCATTGTCACACCATTCAGTCAATACTATCCTTAACTCCTCTCTCCTATCCTCTGCCATAACAGTAAGCATAAAGCATGGTGCCAAAGGTAATTCAACCTGGGAGACGAGGCGATAATAGCCTCTGTGGCAGAGTGCTTGTTTGTAATAAGGAAGTGAATGAGGAGTCAAAGGGGAAAAATGAGTGTGATATTGCAGGAACAAGAGAAAGTTGTAAAAGAAGGTTTGTGTTTATCTCTGATTACTAGTGAACCTCACACTCAAAAAATAAAAAGTATTGAGAACCCGACAGGTCACAAATGGTGGATTTTTATAAGTATAGGAGGCACCCTGTAATCTTTGTTCACAATTTATGAAACAGGATGCTAACAGTGACTCCAAATGACGTAAATGAGTCTTGGATTCAACTCTGTATGCATTCTGCTTTTTTGCTGGTCACATTTTATATCTACAGACATCATGCCAGTCATTTTATAATCGAAGCACATTCTGAGGTAGTGGGCAGCTCCATTTTTAGCAGATTATTTGGTGTATGTATAGTATACCTGTGCTGGGAGGCATGCATGCTACAAGGTGCAGAGTTTCATCCCTGAACTATAAATATTTAGGTCTGATTTAATACAGATTTGTAAAAAAAAGTAAAAAGATTTGATAGATTTTTCATACTCAGTTTGCATTAAACATTTTTTTTAATTAAACGTCCTAAGCTTTTGAAGCATTCTCAACTTTTCAATGTAAAAAAATACACGTTTTTTGTGTGTTTGGAGACTCCATTAACCCAGACAAAAACAACAGCTTTAAATAAAGACTGCAGCGGTATCTGTTGTCTCACAGTGGCCAGAGCTGGGGTTTGGCACCGAGTCGTCCACAGCTGTCAGCCTTGAGATTTTCAGTGGCAGATGAGCTGTGGTAATCTAACCTGGCCTTCTTTTATGGCCCATGAACAAGGACATGAAAAATGTGTTGCACCAATAAATCAGGCTTTTAATTCAGATTTTTTGTTTAATCTTTTATCAACTCAGAAATTAATACTCTCGAGCTAATAAGTGGAATTCTAAATAATCAATCCCCAGTACACAATCCACAAAAGTAAAATGTTATTAAACAAAACCATCCACATGGCTTTATTTTGCAAGGGGTTTGCACTGGGTTGGACTCTAACCTCACTGTACTGACCAAGTACGAAGGAAGGAACACCCTGTTCAGGTCACCATTTTAATACAGTGAGCTGGATGTATCAGTAATACACTCCACTATTCTGTAGATAATACTGTGGTCCTGATGTGAATACATAAGCCTTGACTAGGGGGGATTGTAATCATACAGATGGAAATAAGATGAGAACTGACTAGATTGTGGCAATATTTTTGGAAAAAATTCAATATCTCTATTTTATTTACTTATTTGACAAATAAAAGTTTCACAAATCAGATTGCTTCTGAAAATATTCTGTAATCGTTGTAGAATAGAACAGCTCCTTCCATGCCACAGTCAGACTGATGCCTGAAGTAAAATACATACATATATATATATCTATATATATATATATCTATATATATAGATATATATAGATATATATATATATATAGATATACACGTTTCTCAATTCACAAGAACGCGAGTATGGACTCGGTTTTTGCCAGAACAGGAGCACATATAACAAAACTGTGTTTTAATTGTCAAAGCTGCGTCAAAGCTCTTCTGGAGCTGCATTTCAACTCCTATTATTAATATTCTCTAGATTTAAAATTTAAATTAAATAAATAATTACTTTTTCATTTAGTGTGGGAATGGTGATTTACACAGTCAGATAAACACAAATCAAATGTGCCAAATAGAACAAAAAGAAAAACCCCATCTGAGCCACGGGTACTTTGTCCACGGCTATTTGGAAGCCTCAGAACTCTACTGGTTGGCACGATACTCTCAACATCAGAACTTTCTTAAAAATTACACACTAAACCAGTAAATGAGCCTCATAGTGAAGCTTAAAAGTAAAACATTCTCCCCTCAAACGATCTTAATACGTATTTTTGTTTATCAACGGTAACTGAAAAGTGAGCTTTTAACTTAATACTTTGAGCTCTGAGCACTCTGTAAGCTAAAGATGGCGGATCAAGAACAGCATCTGTGAATTATGTCCGTTCTCTGTCTTCTGCTCTTGTGAATTGGAACAGTGCTGGGCTGATGATGTTTCACGATCACACGACTACATGAGAACGTAACAGTATGCATACTGAGAAACAGCCAATGTCTCAGCAGGCATGATCATGCTCAGCACCACATCACCGCTGGCTGATCAAATTAAGTGGATATTTTGTTACTAAGCAGATGCAGCGCAGTGAAAGAAGGTGGTTCTGGCACGGGTTTGGTTATCACCGTCTCATGTAGGACGGTGATGGCCACTCATTTTCCAGGACTGAAAGGGGCTACTGCCTAGACAGCACAATTCATGAGGACGCACGTATCAAGCAAATACCACTTTAAGCATGATTTTGATGAAGAAATAACAGTATAACATAGTTAAAACCTTGGAAAAGTTTATTTTTACAACAAAGGCCCTGTAACTAATAAATGCTTTAGTGGCATTTGTGTTTTAATGTCAAATTAGTTCACATTAAATATTAATGCATCTGCACCGCAACACAGGACACATTTCACATCAATAAATCCAAGCATATGCTGTGTATATTTGGGTGTTTTTCCAACCATGCTATTTTTATTTTCACATTGAACATTCTCCCAATCTTTTCTGAAATGTCCCTCTGTGTGGGCTGAACGGCGACAACACTAACAGAAAAGTTGCCTGTGGGAACCTGTTATTGTTGTGTCACTCACTCTTGTTCCTTCTAACATTACAGTGACAGGAAAATTTCAAGCCAAGTAAAGTCAGGGTTGTTTTTTTATATCACTTTGGTGCCTTACATCTATATCTATCCGGCTGGCACGCCATTAGCTCAAATTTCTTGTTTACCTGTGTATTGCAGGTGAAATTGAGATTAATATCCTTTTCTTTGGAGCTTGGTTACAATGGAGACAGCGTTTATGCTTCTGTTACATCCACATTTGCTGTGATTAGAACCACATAATCATGTATCACACGGGAATAACTACAAAGGCTTGGACATATTCTGCCTGACACTTAGCTCAACCAGATCTCTGATTGGCACTTGATTAGCTGCTAATCCATGTCATCATCTCCTTGAGTGAAATTAGTTGAATAGAAAATACTGTTGTAAATCACAGAGGTGGAATTTAGGGAGAGGCTTTGATCGGTGTTCAACTCTGAAACCACTGGGAAGAAGCAGGGAGATATGTTGTTGCCATGGATACTACAGAGAAATAGGCACAAGGCAATATAAGACTCGATAGGTTCTGGACTGTGTTTCGTATGTGTAAAGACAACAACTCTATAAGAAAAGTACGGGTAAAAGTTTGGCTTCATATTGACGCTATATGATTAGCTGACCTTGGCCACACATGGAGTCATGCAGGTTAAAGTTTGGATATACCTTGTTATTCTCATCTATTGGATCAGTCACTGCTTCCCTCATGTTGCTTTCGGGTTTAAATCAAGCTTGCTCTAGCCCTTCTGTTTTGCCCGTAACGTGCCGCCTCTTCTGGCTCCAGTCCTGAACCCAACCCTCAGAGGAGAGGAAAAATAATTAGGAGAGAAAATTGCTGCTGACACTATTTCTGAAAAGCAGGGTATTGTAATGAGAGCAGAGCAGGTATTCATTGTGTCTGAGGGAGTGATTGAAAGCTCTTAGTTTTTCGGGCTGCCTGAGAAGAAGTCCAGGGAGAGTAAGCACAGCTTTTGCTGAGTCCCTCAATGCATGTGGGAACCGAGCCCTGAGAGGACAAGGCAGAGGTGTCTTCAACAATGGAGGGAGCCAAGGTTACAGCTGAGTAACTAATTCAGACTGCTTTAGACTGATACACACTCTCTCTTACACACACACACACTCATCTCCTTTGTCTTCCTCAATATGTCTCTCCCTCAGTCTCTTGCTCTCTCCTTGTTCCCATTATGTGTTCAGAGGGATGCTGTCCGGCCTCTGCTCAGAGTTATCTTCATTAGCCGCGTGGACTTGCTGGAGTGGCCGCTCTGGGAAGTTTCTGTGAGCAAGGCACTCAGAGAAGATGAATAAATGTTTTGTCCCATATAGACCCTTCCTAAAGCTGAGGCAGGCTGCAAGCAGAGATAGATGAGGTATTAGCTGTGATATTTTTCAGCAGGGGTTGAGAAGGCCCAGCAGTGGGCTCAGGCTGCCGCCTGAATATTAAGCCTGCTAAATGAAATGTCCTCTGTGAAGAAGCCTTAATGGAAGTTGAAATATGGCACCTTTCACCTGTGTTTGTGCATTACAGAGATGAACACATCTTCATCTTGGGATTTGACATATGTATCAGTCTGAAAGCCAGGATGAGAGAAAAAGAGGTGTATTTCATAGCCTTTGAAGGCTGTGATGCAGGTGCATCCGTAGGAGGAAAATTTAGCATTTGAATGTGATTATGACATCTTAATACAATGAGATAGGGACACAAACATAATTGGTTTAAGGAGTCTTTTTGAAATTGCAGTCAGCTACTTCTGATGGCCAAGCTTGATTAGACGCATGGGTTAGATTATAAGGAGAAGGGGTTTACAGATGCATCCAGCTCACAATAAGATTCTAGGCTTAAAGGAATAAGACAGGATTTGAGCAATGTCTCATTTTTCCCATCTTCCTCTCCGTCCATCCCTCTATCTATTCATCCATCTATCAAAAAATGAGTGAAGAATTTAATGAAATAAGTTGGAGGAGTAACAGGTCCCAGACAGAACCTGAGCCAGGTTTCTTTTCAGTTCGCTCTTATGCGTTTCCAGATTTTGTCAGAAATTGTAGATCTGAATTATTTAAATGTGATTCTTTTATCCCATAGCTTGACACTGTTTGTAAGCTGTTTACTTTGTCTGCAGCAGATGTAAATTTAAGCCAATGCGAATCTGAGGCTGCCTTTGTAATGTTTCAGGCATCTAATGTAGAAATCTGCAGGGAATATCTCTGAGATCCAACTTAAATGAGAAAATAAATTGATGGTCAAATTGCATGTGGGTCATATCTCCACTTATGGGAACTCAGATCTGCTTTTAGTTGCCTGTGTAACAAAAAATGCATTCACAATCAAGTTTGGATTGCTTCTTTCAGTGTTCTCTAGAAATTGAATTCCAAATTACAAAGTGCATTTTGAAACCTATCTCTGCCTCTGATTCTTTGCTTCTTTCTTCTTGTCTTCCTCGGACATACAGATGATAAACACACCTATTACCCAAAATGCATCTGTTTTATTCCACTGGTAAAGCAGGTAAATTAAATCTGTAGCTCTACCTTTTGAGTTTCTGGCCAGCAGCCAGATCAGTTCAGTGTCTTGTCTGTTTCCAGGCATTCTGAACAAATTTGCTGGCTTTTAGGGGCTCACTGCGACTACACAGCAGTGACACACTCACTAGCATCAGAGATATTAGCTTATAGAACTATAGGGGACAGAAGAAGCATTGAAGTGAAAGCTCACCATTATTATCCTAAATCTCTTTCCTCAGAAACTTAGATGAACCACTAAACACTACATATTTTTTGTAAAGTATCTAAGGTTGTTATATAAGCCATGCTTTCAAATAATGACTGAAAGTGTGAACTACTGTTAACAATGCAATGAACTAAAGACAGTAAAATGTTTTGTCTTCTCTCTTTATTGATTATGAATTAACCCCACTGGCCCTTATGATTACACTCTGGCAGGTTTTGCCCTTATCTTCAGTTGTATTTGTGTCATGAGTAAAGTAGTTGGAAGTCGACAGAAGGCAAAAAGGGAAAAAAAGGACACACCATTAAATTCTGAGAAAAGAGAGATTTTAAGTTTATTGCAACATTTTTTTTAATTTAAAGAAGTGAACTAAATGAAGCCGAGGTTCAAACTGTATAAACTGGAGTGCTTACCTCATGAATTCATGAGTTCATGTGTCTCTGGAGCAAACAATCAGTGTTCTACTGATCTTGTAATCAATCAGTATCAAGAGTACAGCATAAAAAGACTTTCATATCCACAACGGTCTGCTACCCAACAAGCGTCATGAGTTCGATCAGATGTCGGATTTCGACTATGATGACCCTCATCCAACCCTCCTCTATCGCCTTCACCACCATCTCGCCAACCCTTAGCTCTCTCGCTTGCTGGTGCCCTCCCTGTTGAACTTTTCCTTAAACTCATACTGGATGCAAGGCATCCTCAGCCAGAAGACCGCCATGTTGAGCCTGGTTCTGCCATAGATTTCTTCCCACGAGGGAGTTTTTTTCTCCCCACAGTTGCTCATGTTTGCTCATCATAGATGTTCATATGAACCTGTGTCTTACTCCAATCAGCATTCATCTTCATTCCCTCTCTGTTCCACCACCAGTTTCAGCTCATGCATAGATCAAAGTAAATGTCCCTGTTAATGTACCCCACCGAAACCTGAGACTTTTTTTTTTTTTGAGCATTTTTACGGCACTAGTGGCTCGTTTTTCTGACAATAGGCTGACAGGAAAGGGGGTACGAGAGAGGGGGAGAGACATGCGGGAAAGGACCACAAGCCGGATTCGAACCAGGGTCGCCCGCGTCGAGGACTAAGGCTTCCATACATGGGTCGTGCGCACTAACCACTGCGCTACCTGCACGCCCTGAAACCCGAGACTTAAACATGTTTCAGTAAACTCTTCTTATTGCTCTAAATGACAGTTTTTAAGATTTTAAAGCATAAAATTTTGTATTTAAATTCATACTGTGTTGCTGTAAAAATTGACCTGGTCACATTTGCTTGTCGGAAGACGGCGAACCCACAGCTAACTCATACAACAGCTTTGTTTGGCTCAGCACTGGCTTTTGAAATACATTTCGGCCAATAAGCTGCATGTTTATAGTAAGCACATGGTTACTTATGTGGATAGGATCGGATCAAAGGCAGTTTCAGTGGCACAATAAAAGAAAAACAAGGGAGAAAAATCAAATGAACTGCAAGGTGTGTCATGTTTTTCAAAGTAACAGTTTGCCGGATCACAACAGCCCTGTCCCTGAAATAAAACACACAGCGCACCATCATTAAAATAATCAGAGGAAACCTGAACCGGAGCAGTGTGAGCAGACTGAGTGGAGCAGTAGGTAGAAGTTTTATTTCAAAGTGCTTTAACGGTGCACGGTACAAACTTCTACATTTTATTCCTCAGCATACCAGGGCTTTTCCAGCATATTAAAAGGACTCAAACATACTGGAGCAGAACAGAAAAAAATAACATCAGTACTCTAAAAAGACATGTTTTATATATTTTCAAAATAACCTCTGAATATTAACATTCTAAAAATAACTGTTACAAAGAACAGTAGACATTAAACTATTAAAAAAACGTTTTTACTAATTTACAACCTCAATTGTTGTTTTCATGGAGGAAAATAAACAATCATTTTCATCACCAGGTGATGTTTTCTCATCTGTCATCATTTTGTAGAGATCATTTTATCGAAATCCTCTGGGAAAGAATTTTAGGGATAATAATCTGATAAATTAAACTCATCTACATAAATTGGAAACTACTTGTTTATCTGCTTCTTTTTTCAACCTCTTTATTACAACTATTACTAATGTAATGGATTTCTTTTTTATGCCATTTACCTAAAGTTTTTGCTCATGTTTCTCTTTCTGGTCGTCCTGATAACCAATCTCCAAACTGCTGTTTTTCAGCCTTTTTCCCTGCTGTTGAGTGATCGATTGCTGAAAACAAAAGGAGGAATGAGGGAGCAGAGATAACAATTTAACCAACATGTTAATTTCAGATCAAGTGGCGGTTGTGATCGACTTGGCGACACCACTGATAAAAATTAAAACTTAAACAGCAATGTACATAGAAATAGCATAACATGAATATTGTTATACAGTGCTGTAAATTACCTTTACATAGAAAACAAAAAGGACAGTTTGTAAACATGAATCTTCTGTTAACTGCTGGGGGCGGTGCTGCAGCAACTTATACAGAGGTATTCTGATTAACAGCTTTTGTTCAAACCCAGCTGAAGCTAAAGATTTTTTAAAGAGTGATTCTCCAGCTATAGTTGGTAATCCTGTTCAGAAACCCTTTTTTTTATTTTGAGTGAAATGGCCCTTTCATCCTGAGAGTACTCAATACCTTATGTATTTAGAAAATAGAGCAAAATAACTCAGATGTCTGTGAGAGCCGCTGACTAATCCTTACCTATTGGTCCAAGTGGAACAAAACAGTCGGATGCCTTCATCTCTGTCCCTCCGCCTCCACGTGCACGCTAATAAGGTTTGGCCGTTACCAAAATTATTTATAACACCCTTTTGTAAAACTTGTGAGTTAAGTATTGCTAAAAAATAGCATGTTAAAACTCGCATGGCTATTGTTGCGAAACCTACCATGCTACCTTTAAGGCTACCATAATAATATAGTTTACTTACAGTTGAATGAGACATGAAGTCCAAAGTGTTTTGAACCCATTTTTTTAGGATCATTCACATTGATGACTGGGGCAAATAATTTCAGAACACTGATGTTTCTAAAAAAGAAAAGAAACGCAAATATGCTGCTTTCTGTTACCTGCTTTTTATTGAAAAAATGTGAAAGATGTCTTGAAAGGCCTTAGTTTTAGTACAAGTTGTGTTTTTCTACAACAAAAGTGGGACTTGATCATTGCTCTGGTGCAAACTGCTGTTAAATATGTAGGGTGATAATGTGTCATTTTCTATTTTATGCAATTAAACACTAAGGTATGTGTTTGCAAGCAGATGTTTGAGCATTAAGGTTTGACACTGCTTTAATGAGATAGAAGCTGTTATAGGA
Source organism: Jordanella pulchra (assembly GCA_034780135.1). Taxonomy (NCBI): domain Eukaryota; kingdom Metazoa; phylum Chordata; class Actinopteri; order Cyprinodontiformes; family Cyprinodontidae; genus Jordanella; species Jordanella pulchra. The sequence goes on along the minus strand of JAUZNJ010105123.1, from coordinate 11,621 downwards.
GCTAAGACATAGCCAAAGCTAGGAACCTTTACTTTATACTTTTTTTTATATCTTGATTATTAGAAGCTTTATTTTAGGAGTTACTACAAACTCTGAGGAAAACATACTATATTGTGAATATAGGAGACTTTCAAAAGTAAACCCCAAACGTCACAGAAAAATTATTCACTGGTGGTATTTTGAAAGAAAACACAACCTACATCTTACAGGTCAAAATAATGTTTGAAGCAAAAAAAAAGCAACTTTTTATAATTGATTTAGGCTTTCCATTATCTACCTGAGCTCCTTGTCCCCCCTCTTAGAGCCCCTTTACCAGTTTTTCCTCTATTTTTTTACTGTAACAATGCAACACTATTTGAAAATGGAAATGCGGAACAGTGAGCTGTGTTGTTTTTTCTTCTCATTGTAAATTAAGAAGTGTTTCCAAAGACTGACACACTGAGCCTGCTCCCTCTGTAACAGACAGACTACCCACTCACAAACAGGCTGGCAATTTGACAAATTATATCTACTGAATTACAGGTGCGTGTCAAAAAGGTTCAAGTTTATTTAAAAAAATAACTTGATGCACATGAAACTCATACATTAGGTAGATTCATTATAGAGAGCGACATATTTTTAAACATTTATTTGGGTTAACTTGGTGATTTGATTCTGGCTTACATTTACCACAAACAAACACAAAACAAAAGACAGTTAATTCATAATTGTCAGCTTCTTTAATTAAAATAAGACATAAGAACTAAAATGATATAAGGAGACATGCTATAACCTACATAATCATATGAAAGACAACTTATTTGAAAGTTGGCCAGCAGACATGTTATTAGTAACTTTTATATGGAGGATAAGCTGCAAAAGGTCATGGCTACAGATGCTTGCTCTTAAGAGTGCTGGCTCCAGACATATTGGTGAAAAGCTGAGTGTTGTAATAGACTTGTAATTACACAAGTGTTGTGAATACGCGGGATTATGTAAAAAGAAAGATACTGTATGGGCTAACAATGCAGAGAAGCTGAACGTTGTTTACTAGACATCTCAGCAGAGCCACAGGCTGACTGGGAGCATTGCAGACTTGCAGACTGCATTGATGTAATGCTGAGCCCCAGCCATGAATCGAGCATAAATATTATACGTCATATGGACATACTTCTCAGCAGGCAAACTTATGTATATAGAAAATATCACCCGATACAATAGAAGATTGTGACTACCCAAAATGCTAGATTTTTTGGTTTTTGTTAGGTTAAAGCTATAATCGTCAAAGTTGAAGCAAACGGATCAAATCGATCAATCTGTGTAAGAAAATTCACTTCAAATAAATAAATATTGTTAAAGGTCTTTACACGACATATGACTCTTTTATGGTTTTAGCAAAAGAAAATAGTTAAGATTAGAATTTTACACCAAACCAATAACAAAACAGACAGTTCAGTAAACAGTTGAATTTTTGAAAATATACTTTAAATCTGATTCAAAAAGCCATAACAGAATATATATTCTAAATTATTGAATATAATTAGTTTTTGTATTTACAAGTTTTTTTTTTGGCAGCAATGGTAAAGAACTAAGAATTAAATTCAAAAAACCTATAAAGCTTTCAGTTTTTGTGAGATTTAAGAAACCATTCCTGATGCAAATAAGTGTGCCTGATACTCAGTTATACATTTTAAAAACTGCCAAGCCTTCAGCCTGCTCTGCATCCATCTCTGTTGTGCTAAGCAGCTTTCATTGCCACTGCAGCGATCTTGTTGCATATCCACATTGCTGTCAGAGTCATGTTACTTCTTTGTAAAGCCATCAGGATTTGTCTCTGTCAGTTGCCTGTCCCTCAGTCCATTAAAGTTGATTGATAGAAGTAGAAAATGTTCTGCCCAGCTGTTGTCGTTGACTCATCCCTAAGAAGTTGAAAGAAACTCTGAAGTGGACCATCCCTCATCAAAAAGAGCTTTTGTCTGTGTTCATAATGGGAACCAAAATGCACGTCTTTATTCTGTTCTCTTCCCTGTATGTTTACATGAAGGATTATTATGTTACAGATGAAGATACTTATTAGAGTCAACTTTTTTTCATCGAACAATGCGGCCTTCATTTACAGCCCAACTGTTTTAGGGTTGGTCGGAGGAAATCTGCAACATTTGATCAAATCTGAATAAAAAGCAAGTAAAATAAGATCTGTGCATGTTTTCTCCTTCCTCTTCCTTGCCCTGTTATCTCCTAATAGCTCTTGAGGATTTCTACAGGACAACTTGAGGAGGATTATATGATATTTCAGTGTGATTGATAACATGCTCTTGGAGGGATGTCAGGCTCTCAGAGACAGATAATGTGGATTTCTATCTCTCTGCCTGCTTGCGTAAGATGTTCCATCAATCAAGTGTATCGTGTCCTTAACCTGATAAAATTAAAACCTTTAAGGGGGGTTGGGTGCCCGAGGTCTCCAAAGAACCAGGACACACGTCAACACCAAGCATGACAGATCCACAACATAGATCCAAATCATGCAAGGCTCACAGCAAAGATCAAGGCAGAAAGCACAGTTAATGATCCAATGCTATATTGCTGTTGACAGAGGAGAGAGATTGCAGAAGGAACGGTCTCATTTTCACCCTACGCTGAGGGGTTATTAGATCTTGGTCCATCTAATTTAATTTCGAAGGTTGTCAATATTTACCAGCAACAGGCGCAGCTCACCATAGTAGTGCCAGTATCCCTACAGGAAGGAAAACCTGATATAATTGTAATGTTTCCAGATATAGTTACAAGTTTTTTTTTAGGTTGCAGTTATCTTTTCTTCTTAAATGACGAAGCACTTACACCTCTTTATCACAGCATGGCTGAGATATATGGAGCAGCATATTCTTGTTTTTTTTTTTTTTTCTGCTAGGCCTTACCCTGTTTTTGTGTGTGTTTCAGTTGATGGCTGCATACACAAAGCGGCAGGGTCTTGTCTGTATGATGAGTGTCACTCACTAAATGGCTGTGAAACGGGCAAAGCCAAGATCACCTGTGGCTACGATCTCCCGGCAAGATGTGAGTATCAGTAATTATTTCCTTTTTTTCTTTCTTGATTGTGCTGTGATGTGCGCACTGGTGCCTTGCAGAAATGTTTCTAATCAAATCTTTCACCTCAGAGGGCTTTATCATTTGATGATTAGAAAACAATAGCTTTTAGTGGTAAACAGTGGAATATTCGACTCTTCTGTACAACTCAGCTTTATTCTAAAAGCTTTAATCAGAAAGAGTTTCAAAAATGAAAAACTGGATCATCATTTTTACATCTTATTATTTTTGCTGGATGTGCAACTTTTTTTCTTCAGGTTTATTTCTTACAAATAGTGTTAAATAAAGCAGAGCCAAAAGATGAAGAAAAGTAATGGCATTAGGTTTAAACCAACCAACATGTACAGTAATACAGTGGACACACACAAAAAAAAGATTGATCTCAGACAGTCAACAGCTTGGGTATGAGTTCTTAATATAAGGATTTATAGTGCATTTTGTTTTAAGGAGGAGGACACGATCTGTTAAAATGTTGACCTAAATGTATGCTTTGGAGATCTAACAGTACGGCACCTTACCATAGAATTTAAAACCGCTTGATAATCAATACCTCGAAGATGTCAATGAAAGTTTTAGGTAAAGTTTAAATAAGCTACAGCCTTTTTATAAACATTTTTTACTAAATCTTGAGCACAAACCTTTAGCTACATCTCTTTGTATTTTTGTAGAAATAGTTTGCTACTGTAAAATGTTTTGTATTGCTTCTGTGAGACTTCCTTGAGCTCTTTTTCAACTTTACCGAGAGGAATCCTCTGCTTTATAGATATGATCAAAATAAATCATAAAATCAATTATTAACTAATTTCATTTAAATTGTGTTGATATTCTGAGATAATTATTGTAATTACTGCTTGTTTTCTTTAAGTGGAGTTTTGGCCATAAAAACATTGCGGAAGCTATTAGCTGCTTAATTTAATTGTTTTTTTCATACCTGATTTATTCTGTAAACAAGCCAAAATACCTTTAATCTCATTCATAAAGAATTGGAAATAGGGCTATAATATTTGTTTCTAGTTTGAGGTCCCTTAAACATTGTTTTTTCAAATCATCCTGTTTGCTCCCACTTTCCTTTTTGCTCAAAATGACAGTTGTCCTTCATTATGTTATGTTTTAAACTTTGTCATAAGCTTATTTCTTTTAAAAGAAATGTCACCGGGTGTAATTCAGTCGAGACAAACGTCCCAGCAGTCCTAACCTAACCCTGAAGGATTTCTGAGACACAGCCAAGAGAAGGTATTGAGGCTCAGATGAAATTAGGTTGTGTTAATATGCTGTGTCGTAAAGATGTCAAACAAATGGAGCAGATAAACTGTGAGAGGGTGCTGTGGGCAACCAGTTCAAGTGTAGTCAGCTCTGAAGCTGCTTGCACCGTGACAATTTAATAACCTCCAGTGTCACATGGTAGCAATCATTGTCTGTTGTTCTTGTAATTATCTCCAAACAGAACAGCTCCTCTATGCAAGTTAACTTGTTAGTAGTTGCATTTGAACTGATATCATTTAGTGTCTGATCTGTCTTTACTCTGAAGGAGAGATCATCTTCCAGCTCAGATCAGTGCATTGTCATTCTTATGTTCATGGAAACTGTCAAACACTTCACTTTGCTTTGTAAACAATCCAGTTCTTATGATCTACCCACTGATTTCTTTTTTCTTAAACAATTAAATTCCAAATTTTGACATTTTTGTTCCACCTACACACAATATGAAGTTGTCTTGCCTAGAAACAATTATCTGTTGAGTGCATGAAAGCTGAAATAATAGACTATCCACCCCCTCACTGCTGTAAAGAGTAAATAAACAAGAAAACACTTATCACATTTCTAGACTCGTCTTTATTATTGGAAATCACTTCAGGGCTTAAAGAGAACATAAGATGCATTGAAATTTATTGGGTGCTTTTATAGGATGATGTTTTGTACTGAAACTGTTGTGAAATTGACTAAAGGACTTAAAATATTGTCAGATGAAATATTATTTATTATTTGTTTCCAGCATCTAGAAAGAGCTAAAATGATACCTTCAGAAGCCTTTGAGGAATTTTAAAGAGCGGTGAGCCTTTTTGTTTATATTTAGAACTTATCTCCAGAAACAATTATATAAACAAAATGTTACATTTATAGTAGTTTTCTGTGTTTTACCTTTAAATGAAAGTAAACAGTCATAGTGCTGTGAAAAATATCCTGCTTCTTCTTTTTTCTTACTTTTATACGTTTGAGATCATCAAAGTTTTTGATTAAAGATAACCTCACTAAATCTAAAGGCCAGTTTCCATATGATATTTTTTGTTTGAACCAACCTAGATGGAACCTGTTTGAAAATATGAAGTAGGATGAAAGATCGCAGAAGGCAAAAAAAAAATCATGACCTTAATGAAAGAACTCCAAGAAAAGATGAGAATAAATCTCACTTCCTGCTGTGTTTCGTGTAAGGTTTACCAACCCATTTTTAATGCTTTGGAAAACCAGTTAACCCACAGTGAGAACTATTGTCCACAAACAGAGGTGAACCTTTCCTGGGATAGGTTCAGCCACTAGTGAGCCTGTCCCAGTGAACTTTGGTTTCAGCCATTCCTCCACACCCGTTGGATCAAAACCACAGGTGTGTTTTTAAACTATTACCTGAAGTTTTATGCATTTAATTGGACAATTTCTTTCTTGCTGTTCATTCTCTTTTTTAAAATGGACAAATGCAATTGAACTCCTGCACTTTGAATAACCACTGAAACAAAAACAAGTTTTTCTCCACAAAGAACAGAGTAGCAGATCTGCAATCAGAGTTGTCCCTATTTTAGAGGTTGGTGCTGAGGCAATGGAAAATGACCAGGCTAACCTAGCCCATCTTTTCTTCCTGCACCCCCACCTCTAAAGACAAGAAAATTACTCTCCATTACATCTCACTAAAGCAGTTTAGGCTTCGAATCCCACCGGCAGAATGAGCCTTTCCTTTAAGTGGGCTATGCACATGTGCAGCTTATTATTATAGAGCCGGCGCTGGACTATTAATCAATGACAGTAATTACCCACCTACCATAGCAGAAAGACTTCAAAAAACAATGTCTGCTATATCAATCTAGGAAAGAGTTTGACTATTTGTCCTGTTGTTAGATGGTTAGTCATCTGTTAGTGGTCAAGAGTAGCATTTGGGAGTCACTTATGTGGATGTGCACATTATTGCTTCATTATTTCCTTGTTTTTGAAGCTGTAGTTCCTGCTTAAAACAGAAAAGCCTGTAAATAAAATATTCATATGAGCTTGTATATGTAACTTTGTCTTCATTTAGAAGCTTAGAAATCTGAAATGCTTAATACTAATTATATATTGAGATAAACACTATTAAATTGGGAGTCTATGTGATGCTGTAGGTTTAAAATGGATTTATCCTACATTTTGTTATATCTTATATGCATTTTCCATTTATTTATCTTTGTATCAATTTGATCTTTAAAGCAGGTTGCAATTTTGCATTTATGGATGTAGTTATGGTGAATTTTGTTGAGTTCAAACCAAACATTGGTCAACAGTGACTGGATGACCTCTACAGGTACATCCACACCAAATATTAAGGTGGCAAATTTTCTGAGCAGTTTGCTGCTTTTGGTTGCTTAACTTTCAACCTCCAATTTTGGATGCAATCCACGCAAACAATGCTGACACCGCTGCGGAATCCTGCCCAACACACTTCACCAAATAGAAGGAGCATCTAAACACTTGTCAGTTCATGATGTTTATTCAAATAAGTCATAGCACGGTACGCAATACGTAAAGTCAAACAATGCCCCTTTTCATATGATTTTTGTTCATGTAGGAGATTCCTACAATATATTTATCCCTGTTTTATCCTGCATCAGTTAGAACTGAGGAAGCCTCTTGGATGAGAGGTGAAACGTCTTCTAGAAAACTGCACGCCCAGTTGCCTAAACTGGACCTTCCAAGCTGGACCATGACCTGGATGACTGAGAACCTTCACAGATATGTTAATGAATCTAGCGTTCTCGCTTAATCCTACCTTGCCTTACCTAACTGATCTGATTGCTCAGATGACATTTAGATAATGTTCAGAACCTAAACCTTTAACTTCAGAGTATCGTAGCAGAGGTGGGTAGAAGTCCCAAAATTTGTACTTAAGTAAGAGTAGCACTACTTCAACATTTTTTTTACTCAAATAAAAGTAAAAAGGTATTTGCTAAAAGGGCTACTTGAGTACTGAGTGATTGTTGGATGCTAACATCTGGTTTAATGTTTATAAAAGATGCAGATAGACACATTTATGCACAAAATCTGTTATTTTAAAGACTCAAATGCATAAAAAATACACATGAATGTCATTATTATAAAACAAGTAATTAATGTGAAAGAAATGCTTTTACCAAATAATCTTTTCTCCACATAAATCTTAGAAAACCATTCCTTATAGTGAGATCTGTAGATATTTAGGACAGGGTAAAGAAAAGTTTACTTGATCTTGAAATAGTTCAGCTTACTTAGATGACAGAATAGTCAGAGATTTTACTCAAGTAGGAGTAGCAATACTTTACTAGAATATTACTCAAGTAAAATTAAGAAGTACAACAGAGTAAAACTACTCCTAAAAGTAAACTTTTTTTCAGAATATTACTCAAGTAAATGTAACTAAGTAAATGTAACTATTTTCTACCCACCTCTGTATTGTGGACAGTCTTCTTTCTGAGTTTCTTCTGAGTTTCTTCTTTCTGCTTTGAGTTAAAAGGGATCATCTTATTTATTGGTTGTCTTTCATGCCAATCTTTGTGACTCATCATACACTATTGTGCATGGTCAATCCTTGCTAGTTTTCTCTTGCTGCACATCAGCACGTCTGATTTTATATATCCTTTAAGTTTCAGTTTCATCCTTTCCTCCACTGTTCTTTTTGTATACTTTGAAACTATAAGCAACACCGACAGATCGTAAACAGAGGTATGCACAAGATAAACAGGTCTCATGCACACTCGTACATGTATTTGACTGAATGTTTCCCCAAGGAGAGGAAAAGCAGTTCATGTGTAATTATTTAAAACGTGACTTGTGTAGGTTTGTTTGTTTGTTTTTTTTCTTTTTTTTACAATTCCTCCTTCAATGTCAGTTAATCCTTAAATGAGTAACAGCATTTTATTTATTTTTTGTGTTTTTCTCTTTCTGGTCATTGTAAGATAAAACCAAATGTTCTGCTTCTGAACTAAAGCTTGCTCAGTATGTCGCTTAAAAACAAGGTCGCTATCAGTAGTTTTTTGAAAATAATATCTCATTAAACAAACCACAATAAAAACATGCTTTTTCACTTTATTGATGTTGGATATCAAGTACAAGTGTGCCTTAATTTCCTGTGCTCATAGTTCCTTAAAAAATCATTATACATGTTTACTTGTTTGGATCAACAGACATCTAGCTGGGATGAAACACTTTTCTTGTTTAGAAGCAATGGAACTTATTTTTCCTGAGTGGTACTTGTCAATATGAACCGCTAAGTGGTGAATACTTTGGATCATCTTCGTAATACAGTTTCATTTTTACCCTATTATGCAGTTGTTTGAATATGAAAGAATATTCATTCTCTGACTCTTTGAACTGGTTGCAAAAAGTATGAAGACAAATTTGCAGGTATTAAGATGCAACTATATGTAAAAGAGTTAGAAGCACTGAAATATTCTTTATTTACCCTCAAATGGTTTTACATATGTGATGTGCCACTCCATTCTGTATTCATCCTAGACTCTTACTGGGTCTAACAGGGTAATATTATTATTAAAAAACCTCTTTAGCAATCTTGAGGAACAGAAATTGTATTTTCTTTCAGTCATACACCATCAATGGCCATATCACATATACGTAAAATTCTTGATCATGTCAGGAGCTAAATGCTCGTCAGCGGGACACACCTAATCGACATGTGTTTTCTAAACATCAGTAAGCTTCAAGCTTTGGGATAGATATTTAGCATGGATCTCAGCATTTGTAGAGCTGATTCAAAGCCTTTGGATTTCTTAGCATAGTCCATGCTTTAGCAATATAGTAGAGAAAGGGGTTTTAGGATTAGCATTACAGAAGCCCAAAATGAGCTGGCCTTCTCTGATACTAAAAGTCTTAAGAAAGAAACATTAGCATTTGTGTTTTCATAATCCAGAGTTTGATTGTTGGAACATGTGACATATCTTAATGAGATATACTGACTAAACTCAACTAATGAAAATGCCTGAATTGTATCATTAATATGCCGGTCCATGGATCCACACTAATAGCGTTTAGCAAAGATCTTGTGGGTTAATCTGCAGTCTCACATTTAAGCCCAAGCTGTCAAAATAGACCCAAAATGTGTTTAGGGATCAAGCTAATGGTCTGCGTGAGAAAGTTAATGCTGTAAGTTGGATCTTGGCTACTTTTACTCCCCAGTTTCATCTGAAATCTTTTACCCAGTTGTGTTTTCCTCCCTTGGGCAACTTTAGATTGGCAGTTCAAAACATTTGTGCTGTTTATTGTTTGCCTCTTTCCCCAAACTCATTATTCTCTGAGTTCAAACAGTATGCTTTAAATAATGTATCATATTTTTATACGAGACAGAGGCCTGAATTTTGTTTTATCATGCAGCTGTCATTATCAGTGGCCTCCTTCTATCTTAGTCTTTGTTAATTATTTTAGAAAACCTAATTTTAAGCTAAGCATTAAACTAATACAATGTTTGCTGATGAAAAGAGACAGGGTTCTGCTATATTATTAGTAAAAAAATTAACATTTGATTGAGATTCACGTCGAGCTCTTCTTCTTTCTAACCTGTACAAGCTGTACGATTTTAGAATGAACCCTTTTGTGTATTGCAACCATTCCCAGTCTTCTATTCTAGTAATTTAAAGACATATTTTCCTCACAGCATTAAAAAGCTGGCAGACATTTGATTATTGTTTCTTCTAAAACAAAGCTTTACTTTTTTAGCACACTTATCTAGCACTCTGTCTCTATGAAAACCTCTTTGCACCTCTCTACCGTGTACTCAAGCTTGTTAGAACAACACACAAATTCCCCATAGTTTTTCTTGTTCTCATTGGAAAACTGGGAACTCTGTGCACAATAAAGTTTTCAATTTTCATCTACTAAACACAACTGCACTGAAAAACCTCTATTTAATTGGGAAACATTTTCAAGGTGAATAAAAGTTGATCTAACTAGTTTTTGATGTGTTATACAGTACTTTTTTGGATATGAAAATATGTATTTACCATTTACCCACCAGTAGTTGATTTATACCCACTTTGATAGCAAACACTTTGAAGAAATTTTTGATCAGTATAAGAAAATGTGGCTTTAAGTCTTTATTTAAGTAAAATATCATCTATCCGCTAGAGATGTTTTTAGTTTGAATCAGCCTCTTGTCGAGTTAAAACCCAAATTAAAAGAATAGGGCAGTATGTAAAGTGTTTGATAATAAGATACAATACTAAAGTAGTTATTGTGAAATATTGCAAGGAACTCATAACATAATAGGAATTGTCATCATTACATCTGTTTTCGATTATAGGTTCCCCTGATAATCTGCAGGTTTCATTGAGATACCCTGTATGAATAAAGGTTTGAAAAACAAACACGAAGTGAGTTTCAACACGCAGGTTTATGCCAGATTCTTACATTAACAAACTGTAATTTAAAATCGCTTCTTATGTTTGACTTAGTTGTTCCCTTCCTCATGTGAAGTAACATGTTTGTCTAAAAAATGTTAAGTCTTTCAATTGTAGGTCACTCGTTATTTAAAATTATTAAAGCTTTCTCATATAGGAATAAAAAAATAACTAAATGGAAATGGGTTGCAGTTTTATATTCTCTGAAAATAACAGAACTGAATTAGATATGTTAAAAACAAAAGTATACTTTAGTTTTTACTAAAGTATAAAATACTTTATTAAAAAAGGAAAATCAAGTGACATGCATAGTACGGCCATGGAATGATCAACATGATGCTATATGGTCTTTTGGGAACTTATTCAGAGTCTAGGCTCCTTCACACCTCTAAGCTTGGGTTGACATCTCCCTTGATCTCAAAGCCCATGTAAGGTAAACCTTTTGATCTTGACATGCCCAGCGTGATCCACCAGGTTAGGAAAACCAGTATAGAGCCCAGATTTGAATGTGCAGACCAGAACAAAAAAATAAGCTCTCATTAACACGATGGAGACAAACAAAAAGTGGTCAAATAAAAAGACAGGCAGAGGAAAAACAAAACAGATTTATTTATAGGATATGTAGAGATATTTGCTATTTTTCTCAGAGGGATAATTTATCTCTGATAGAAGCACACCAAATATACAATACTGTTCTGTTGAGAATCTCATTTTTTCCATCTTTTTCTTTCTTTTAACAGGATTTTATAAGGTCTTGAAATCTCTTCATTTTGATATTCTCAGTTTTAACCCATAACAAGAAAAAGCAAAATCCCTTAGGCTGTTTAATACTGTTTAATAATAACTAGACAGGCAAGTAGATGTGTGTGTACATGTGTACGTATATATATATATAGATATATATATCTATATATCTATATATATATCTCTTCTTTT
>JAUZNJ010105112.1:0-20714 GCA_034780135.1 Jordanella pulchra | reverse complement strand
GGCCACAACACCCAGCAATATGTTTGGAGGAGAAAAGGTGAGGCCTTTAATCCCAGGAACACCATGCCTACTGTCAACCACAATACTTAGATTAATTATTCAAATATTCAAAAGATTGACAGCCCCTATCAGAATTGAAAGTTCACTCTTCTTGACAAGTGAATTTATGCTACATTTTTGTAATTTTTGAACCTGTCGTGACCCACCACATTAAATTAATGTATATTAAGGATGTATCATCTATAAAGATAGCCACCCAGTTTGTAACAGAGAGGAATTACTTAAAGCCTGAAAACCAAAGTTATGATATATGTAGGAAGTGTAGATCTTACCTGACAGTGTCAGGAACAGCAACACAAACTTAAACATCCTGTAAGACAAATACACCAACTTTCAACAACTACTTTAAGGGCTGTTTTCTCTCTCACGTTTGTGCCAGACAATTCCACCCTATCACGTATTAATCAGCTCGATAATTGGTGTTGTAGCATTTTTTTGTTCTCCGTAAAGATTCTCCGCTTACCTGAGGCTGTAATGATGAACTGTGAGCATCGGGCGGAAGAATACCTTAGCCTTTATAATGTCCTAGCCACAGTCATAAATGCCTCTATTATTACAGTCCATAGGATTACTGATTAATCTGAACTTCTTATTGGCTAAAATGCACTGATATTTGGTGGACTTTACCCTGGTTAACGTTATGATCGTGCAGTAAAATAGATCTAAGATAAACAACATCAGTGACTAATAACTGACATTAAATTATATCATAGCTGTAAAGTTTTCCCTTCCAGCTCTGTCATGTTGTAAACATGATATTTTCAGAGTCTTTGAAAGATGGGAAAGTTGAACGGCACACAGGTTCAGGGGGGGAAGCTCAATCAATATTTGTGAACGTGGTCGCAGCATGAAATTACAAAACAAAGCGCCAACAAATATGCTTCCAGGGTACTCTAAAGGTTATTTTGGCTCATCATTTCGCTCATTTAACCTTATTAAAACCTTATTAAAACCTTAAGACACAAACTGCCCCCCTCTGTTTAATTGAATCTCGATCTAAATCTGCTGTTTTATGAAGGTCTCAGACGTTTTAAAAGACAAGTTCATAAAACAAAATGAACAGAGATTACATAAATTTCAAATCAGGGTTAGATTAAAAATCAATAGACCATGATTAAAACCTCTATCAAACCTACTAAAACGGTCATATAACCTGACAGGAGACAATGGGAGCATTAATCACCTACAAGGACTATGATAACACTGGAGGAGCTGCAGAGATCTAAAGCTTAGGTGCGTTAAATTAGGCCATATATGGAGAGTTTATATAAAATTGTAAGTTTTGGCCATGCAAAGCCTCATTTATTGGGTAAACTTATGCATTGCATAAAATCTAGACTGAAATCTGCTAGAGAATCTGTTTACAGATGTACAACAAATGCACCTTTTAGTCTCGGTCTTGATTTAATTGAGATGTGGTCCTTAAACATAAAAAAGGTTCATAAAAAATGTTTTTTAAGTATTTGTAGGTTATATTGCTTCATGTGTAGTTATGCAAAGTGTTGACACAGTGCAGCTGAATACAAATACATGTAGATGTTGATTTTTAGTTCAATAATTAAACAAATCCTCACCCTGACAGTTTGGCTAAGCAGTGCAAATTGTTTTGGTCTAATGAATAAAATCCAAACAGCATATATTGAACTATAGAGTTAAACATCTAAACTCTAACATGTTTTGTAAAGCTCTGTATTTATCATTATTTATTTGTTCACAGTATAACAGCTGCTGTGTGTAATCGAAAATAAATTGAACTTCAACTAATGAATGATTTTAATCAAGAATGAAGAAGTCATTCATAAATCCTCTAACATTTAACTCCACACTGGTTGGTTGCATGTCAATAACAAGCTGCTTTGTGATTTCAAACGGTTCAAAAGTTCAAGGTTACAATAAGATTTGACGTCTGTTTTTGTGCTCCACCCCCCTTTCATCGGTCTACTGATGACAGGGATACTGGGTTTGATTGTCCTTAAGGATGCTTTCTAACTTTTCTTTTGGTTTTAAATAACCTGGCAGGATGCTTAAATTGATTACAAAAAGAAATCTTAACCCCAGATTGCAAAATGGTTTTCTACTGGCTGCATAAAGTTAAGAAACATTGCAGGAAGCGGATCGATCTTGTTTACAAAATTAAAAGGAATTCCGTAACTAAAACTGTTATTTTTAAAATATTAAATAGTGAACAGATATTGTATTTTTTCAAACTTAAAAGGGCCGTGGTATAATAGTTTTCGCTGATTTACGCAACTTTTTTTCCATTTTCGTTTCGTAGTTTTAGGCATATACATGGAAAAATCTAGATTCCCTGACTGCAACGAGTAAGTGCGTCCGCCATATTGTGAGTGGCAAGTTGGGCTTGTAAACTTGTTCTTTTATTTCGAAAAAACAGTTGCTTTCAACCTATTATAAATATCTCTATTCATATTACATACTTATTTATTATTGATATTTGAATTTCCGAATTAAAAGTTGAAGCGCTTCTGCTCAAAGAAATTTAAATCAATTTGCAAGCCTGTCAGACACTGGTGTTGGATATTTCTGAATTGGGATATTTCCGAATTTACTATTCCACCAAAGGCATATTTTAAATCTTTGATTTTCTCTTAATCATGTATTTGCGAAAATCGTGTAGTTTTCAATTTTACAACTGAATATATATTTTTTCTTTAACAGTAACCTATACACAAATGGTGCCACACGAAACATGGCGGCGATAGTGACGCCCAATTCGGACTTTTTGCAGCGATATGTTGGGGAAGTAGTGAAAACATTTAGCGGCTGTAGCTTGACATCATCCGCGGGAGCTGTGTGATTACAGAAGAGAGTATCTGCTTACTTGGAGCTTTAAACAGCTAACCCAGGCACTACTGGACGTGAGGTTAATCAGCTAATTGATCTGGAGGCTGATACAGCGAGCGGCGGCCATATGTTACACGTTACGCAATGAAGTCGACAGTGACAGAGTGACTTTCCGCGACTTAAACAAGCTAGCCCCTCCGCTAGCCTAGCCTGTGTCCACACCAAACTTTGAGGACTCATTCGGTCAACAGACTCCGAACCCTTCGCCTCACATTCCTGCGGCTCCTTTATTTAACGCCACGCTTCCTATTTTTTTCCACCAATTTTTCAATGGCTTTGGTAACAGCGGGGAGGCGGCTTGTTCAGGTCAGTTTACGGGAATATTCAAGGAGAAGCACGACGGCGTCTCGGGGAGCTTGGCGGACGGCGGAGCGCTGCTTCACCGCAAGAACACAGCCTCTCAGGTGAGTTATTAACTCCCAAATCTACTAACAGATTTAACACAAACTATTTAAATCAAATGAGGTATTGTCATCAGGGGAACAACGAGTTTTTCAAACATCTGTATCATCGCTGTGCCCGGGTCAGTTTGACTCGTGTTAAGCTCCAAGTACCAGGGGCGTTTCCTGAACCTGGGAACAATGGGGACGGAGCCCCAATTTATCTGGACTTTTAATTGAACCTTGTTTGAAGCCAAATGATCATTTCATTTTGTTATAAGATGCCTTATAACAAACTTAATCTTAAAAAAAAAAAAAAAAAACACAAATCATTTTCACAATACAATAAACCAACATCCAAATATGGCTCGATAAAATGGAATATAATATAGGGGCATCTTTGGTAGAAATCAACATTTTAATCCAACTGTCAGAGGAAGGGCTGTTGACGCTCTTTCTGAAGAACACAAGGGATGAACCAAAATGGCCCAGTTTTCCCTAATATTGATGGTGCACCTTCACATAAAAATAGAAGCAATTCAAAGGAGGGCGAGGCGGCAGGTAAAGTAGAGAAAAGAAAAGAAAAGAAAATCAATGAACAAAGAAGGTGTTGCAAGTAAGCAACTTCCTTTTCATGATTAAAAGTGTTTTAAGTAACTTAAACCAAACTTAGCATTTTTCCTCTTTAACAAAACTTTCTTTAGTTTTTTATCTCAAGTAGTATAACCCTTCCTATTTACTTCTCTGGAGAGCAGGGAGGGGACACGGCCCCCTCCCCGCCCACCTCAGCGGGATTGTTTTGGTTGATCCAGGTCATGAGGCTGAGATTCGAACCAGACGCTGCACCACTGGCGACTTACGGTCGCGAACAATCCCAGTGCGCCACAAGACCCTTCACATTTTGACCTGTTCTCCCAGCGCATTTATCTTCTAAGTTTCTATAATGACTTTGATAATGACGTCACCAAAATGTCACAAGATCTACCAGGATTTGATCTTGGGACCCATCAGTTCCAGATGTGATTGACTGTACCACTGCACCACTAAACCCTCCACACTTAAGAGTTGTCCTCAGAGTAGATTTATCCTTTGAGTTTCTATAGTGACTTTGACAACAATGTCACCAAAATGTGACAAAATCTACCAGGATTTGATCTCATGACGTTTGGATCCATGTCTGGTTGACGACACCACCACACTACTGCATCCTCCACACTTTGGTTTGCTCTCATAGCAAATTTATCTTCTTTGTGTCCATACATGAATGAAGTTAGCATATTATTGGAAGGTTGTTTTTTTTTTCAGCCAATATCTGAGGACTAGAATCTCCTCCTTTTTAAAGTTGACCTTAGATCCATGTTTACACCTGGATAGAATTATTCCAAGCTGATTAATAAAATAAAAACCCAGATCTTGACGTGCCAAACATTTAAGATAGAAATGGTATTTCAGTGGCCAACATATACTATATAAAAAAAACAACAATCAGCTTTTTACCTGTAAAGTTTGTAAAAGCTATGTTCTCAAACCATAAAACTTTCCATAAAGAGCAAATGTATTTTGGAGCTGATGCAGAAAAGCACTCCCACAGCATGATTCTACCATCACCGTGTCTTGTTTTTGGGGACAGTGTGTGTAGCATGTGTGTGGTTGTTAGATTTCCCCCCCCCACTGACTCTGTGGACTTAATCTCATCACTTTTTTTTTTTTTAAATCTTATAATCCCATCCTTCTTTTTAAGGTAACAGAATGCAGCAATGTTTTAAACTTTAGGAAACTAAAAAGCACTGATTGCATCAAGATAGATTAGAGGAATATGCAGGTTATGTCTTTGTTTTATTTAAAACGTCCTCAGAAAGCCTCTCGTCCCACAAGGCTGCGCTGATCCCGGCCTCTGCTCAGGTGCAAGGCTGTGTCCACGGCTGAACCACTCAAGGACAAACATATTCTAACTGTATAATGAGAGAACGTTGAAGGTTTCCCCTTCTGACGGCCACGTCCGATCAAAGTGTCCGTTTGGAACCAAGCTGTGAGTAACATGACGAGGCTGTCCAAAGTTCACACATGTTTGGCTCATAAGGTCACGCAGCGCAGGACAAAACACGTTAATATCCCCAGAGTTCTCCCTGGTTCTGGAGCTTCAAGAGAGTCGCTGAGTTTAATGTTTGGGTGAGAAGAGACAGCTGGTCCTCTGAGGGCATCAGTGATTAACAAATGGGATCACTTAACAGGGACAAGGTGTTCTGGTTGGGTTTTTAATTCACTTCACTAAAAGGATGGGGGAGGAAATCCCCTAAAGGATAAAAATGAGTTTTAAAGTCTTTAGCTTCAGTCATCATTACCCAGAGTTCAAAAGGTGATCCACACTCAGGAAAAGAACTTTGATCCAAATGAATCTTTAGGGTCCTTATTATGATGATAAAACGCTAAGACTCATTAAACTTCATTTTTAAGAACAAATTGGATGTATAAGTTTGAATTTGTTGGATTTCTTGGACCAATGTGTCTGAAATATAAAGTAAGTTTTTGTTAATTCCTGCCATTTCTGCTGACTTGGAGCTGAATGAAGCAGCTGCGATGAACCTTTTGAGATGTTGTCTTTGGGGGCTGTGGCGCTACAGCCTGAGGTTTTGTTTGGTTAAACGTTTCTTATCTGGCTGCGGAGGAACCTCGCTGCTTTGGGATCAGCTAACAGGATCAGACCCAGTTCTGGCTGATATCTGACCAGCCAGGATCTGGGTGACTGTTAGAACAGCACTCTAAAGCAGGCATGGCTAAAGTCGGCCCTCAAGGGTCGCAGTCCTGCAGGTTTTAGATCCTGCTTCAGCACAGCTGATATCCATTGATAGCTGATTAACAGGCTTTTGCTGAACTACAGTCATCAGATTTAGCCGTACTGAAGCAGGGAAACCTCTGAACCTGCAGGACAGCGGCCCTCGAGAACCGACTTTGGGCATGCCTGCTCTAAAGTTTGAAGCTGAATTAAGTTTGGATCTTTTTTTTAAGGTGTAGACCCTGTACCTTTTAATGTTACACTTGATGATTTTAAACGTTTTTGTTTTCCTATAAGGGAGACAGTTTAGAGTCATGTTCTATCAGGATTCTCCAAGTGGGGAATCCACTCTATCCTCTTAGACTTTACGGTGATCCCGATTATTTATTTTAATGCAGTTATACTAATGAGGACTTCTTTCTAGTGGGACTGTGGTTCGGCTTGCAGCGATTTGATAGATGTCAGCCCTGTCTTCCTCCTCACTGCCCTCATAAATCAGGGCTCAAGGAAAAGCTTTGGATGTTTACAGCCCTCTGCTGGTGGCAGAATGAACTGCATCCTTTGTCTTGCTTATTAGACCTGAACAAAGTTTGAAGACACATTTTTTTCAATGGTGGTTGTTAGGGCTTTTTATTTATTTTACAACAAAAATAGAAGCAAAGAGGAGGAAAGCTGTAAGGATTAGTATAGAAACCCTTTTAAAGCTGACATGAGTGGCAGCAGGAGGAAATGGTTGCACCTGCCTCACTGACAAAAAGAGGAAACTACATTTGGCTTTTCTGTGGCGATACTATCACCGCTGCTGCTGTTCCTTATTTAAATGTGTGTAACCAGCTTCCTTCTCACTGCCTTCCCAGGTCAGACAACAAGGTGACCGTCCACTTCATCAACCGAGACGGGGAGAAGATCACAGTGAAGGCGTCGCCCGGAGACTCTCTGCTAGACGTCGTCATCAACGAAGACCTGGACTTTGATGGCTTCGGTAGGAAAACACTCCTGACCAGGAGCCTGCAAGTTTCAGACGTTGGACGACTGAAAGAGCTTCTGTGTGTTGTTGTGCTGCAGGAGCTTGTGAGGGAACCCTGGCGTGCTCCACGTGTCATCTGATCTTCAACGAGGACGTCTACAAGAAGCTGGGGCCGGTCACAGATGAGGAGATGGACATGTTGGACCTGGCTTACGGCTTGACTGAGACGTGAGGAAGCAGCACTCAGTCATTCATCATTTCACAAACCAGCAGCTTTGGTTTACAGATCTGAAGCTGAACAAGGGATTCAGAAAACATCCTGAACCCAACAGTCACCTTTTTTTTTAACGTGAATTTACCCCATTTTGGACATTTTAGCTTTTTTTTTTGGCTGCTGTCACTCCACCATGTAGGTGAAGAAGACTGCGAACCAAACAAATGTTTTACAATACATTTTTATTTTATTTGAAGACTTCTTAATATTTAAGTTTTATTTTTGATACTCCTATTTTGTTAAGCTACTTTACATATTTCAGTGATTTGTTTTAATTTTTTAAGCTCTTAATTTCATGCTTTTATATTCAAATAAAGGGCGGGGGGGCTTCTTCTGTTTATTTGGCACGCTGGTTCCTATTTACTTTGAATCGCTGACCTCAGACCAGTGCTGTCACACAGATAAACCCAGCCTCCACTTTTAAATATAAAGAAGTGACATTGAAATATGTAAAGAAGCTTTACAAAATAAGTGTAAAAAAAATAAAAATAAAACTCCCTTATAAAATAAGATAAAATGTCTTCAAATATCTGTTAATAATTTAGCTATAGATTTTATTTCATTTTGAATGAAACTGCTTTCCATACCCTCCACTCTAGTGTTACTTCTAGGATGAATTCGGCCCCCTAGTGGGCGGATTTAGCATTACAACATTGAAAGTAACTTTATATGATGGAACAAACGATTTATTGACAATAAATCATAAATGGATTATTTGTTTATCTCACTAGTGTCAAAGTTGGCATCATAACTTAAAGTCAAAATCTATACATTTTTGGACCTATTCCAAATATATAAAACCAGTTATGTACAATATATTCTTCTTGGAAAAAGTACAATTTTTATTCTAGATTACTCCGTGGATACGCTGTTTTTTCTATATAGCTTTGGCTAAAAACACCTAAGTTTTTACCTTTTTTAATTTAACCATTAAAACAAGATTTCCTTGAAGTCTAAAAAAAAATCACCTGGGGTTTATTTTGTAGAGAAAATGAAGGTTCAAAGGCCGTGCTTCATTGAATGGGTCTTTATTTAAAGGAAACTCCAGTCCATGTTTAATAGTTACAAAAGTTAGTTGGAGCCAGTCTAAGTCCAGATACCAAAAAAATGAATGAAATGGTGCAAACCAACCTCTACAAATGTTGAATTTGTTTGTGGATCCTACTAATAAACAACTAACAATTTAAGATGAAGTTTATGAACTAAAATGTCAACTAACTAGTAGGAACCATGTTAATCTAGCTTCCATTTTCTGCCCCAGATCTCGCCTGGGTTGCCAGATCTGCCTGACCAAGTCTCTGGACGGCCTGGTGGCCCGAGTCCCAGAGAGCGTCGCAGATATCCGGCAAAGCAAAGACGGCTCGGCTTAAACTGGGACGCTGCGAGTCAGGAACATCGACTGAAGAAAGCACGATGGTGGGTGGAAATCAGTGGTGCTGCGGGCCGCCACAGACCGATTGTCCAGTTTGGTTTTTTTATATATATATATATAAAACCACTTTTCTTGAGTAAAATATGAACTGTAACCAGTTATTTTACTCCAACACGTCTGTCTAGTATCAAATCCAATGTATTTATGTACAAACTGCTTAGTTCAACCTCCTATAATCTGGTCTCCTAATTTTAACCATCATAGCTAATGTTACCAACCTCAGTAAAAAGGAGTTAAGATGCACAGCTAACGTAACTTAAAAACAAAACAAGGTATCGCCTTAATAATTAAGTCCTAAAAAGATCTATTTTGTCTTTCTGTACAAGTCTAGAACACACTGCTGTATAAAAAATAAAAAAAAGTCACATTTCTAATGAATTGTCTCTGAATCAGAGTCGTCCTTTCAAAATCTCCTCAAAAGCTCATTTGTTTTATTCTATTTGCTTTACAGTGTAAACAAATTAAAAACCAGTGATTTCATTTCAAGCTAAAGTACAAAGCAACACAGGCTGAGGTGAAGATAAACGCAGCGTTGGAAAAAGACAAAAAGAGGATCTAAATTAGATCGCATTTATAAACAGAGCGGCTTCTATGTTTTTACACTATTAACGCGATAATTCATGTAAACATTGAAGGAGTTTCTATATGTTATTCACATTGTTCGAACTTTACAGCCACCATACGCTCTGATTTAAAATAAAAAACAAAAAGGCAACAGCAGGTAAGGTTGGCAGGTTTTTGACAACTGTAATTACAATGTTAATGTTGGAGGATCTGATAGGAGCTGAAAATCAACCTCTTTTCCTTAAAGGCACGTAGCAACCTGCAAGAGGAAGAGTTGGACTTGTTTATAAAAGCAGAAAAAAAACCATTTTACAAACTATTTAGCGTTTATGACTGAACTTTAAGGGCGTAGATGGATTAGCAGCAGTGTTCACAGTTTTTTTTCTACAATCAGACGTACGACTCTTCAGCAAACAGAAGCTGCTCCAGATCGGGCTCCGCTGTAGGATCACTGCATTTTTTTAACCACTCCCTTTTACCTTCCACCAGGGCTAGCGCCACCTCCTGGCTGCTCTGTGGATCGCTGTGAGGGTGGGAGGAGAAGTAGTTGCTCACTGCTTTGGTGGTGCAGGGGGAGAGGCAGGAAAACGGCTGGCGATCCGCCTCGGGCAGCTTCAGTCCCGGGTCGCTGGGCAGCCTGACCCTGGTGAAGGCCCGGTCCGCGACCTGCCGCTCCGGTTCAGAACCGCGCCGCCGGTACAGCCTGCTGTTACAGTCCTCCACGGTGGGAGTCCTCTGTCGTCTGAACAGGGACAGCGACGGCCCGCTGTGTTTGTAGAACAGCTGCTGCTTCGCTTCGGGCGCCTCGCACCTCTTGGTGACGACGTCGCCTCCAAGGTCGCTGATCTGAACTGTCAGAGCAGAATCTGGAGACTGGCCCCTGGTGGGTTTGTGAAAGCGAAGGCTCCCAGCAGCCCGCTGGAGCAGGGAGGGGCTGGAGGCTTCTGGTTTGGAGGCTCGGATGTTCCCTTTTTCTCCTGCGTCCTTTGAGCCTCGGCGGGATGGTTTGGCTTTAGGCTGACTGCTGGAGATCAGCTTCGTTGCTCCTTTCTCAGCTGCTCCACCCTGTGAGCAAATGATTCACTAATGCTAGTCTAGAGATGCAACGTTTTGGATAAAGTCTTCAACTAGCTAATAATAGCTCAGTGTCTGATGAAGGTCTATTGCCCTCTGCTGGCCGGGTAAAGAACGAACAGCACAGCTGGACTTGGATCCTAACCTTCATACCATGAGACGCATATTAGTGTCAAACTGAAGCGTTTGTTGCAAAAATCTTAAGGCGTGTTCATACAAAATGTGATGATTTTTCACGCTCTGAGCTCTTGATTAACATGCTATCCTGACGTCCCGATTCTAGCCAAGTGAAAGAAACGTTTGTTGTGAATACAGCTAAAAAGCAGCGCCGCCGCCGCACCTGTGATGTACAGAAAAGTCTGAATTATTGTACATTCACATTGCCAAACCCAATCAGGGACTAGAGGTGGCGTAATAATAATGTTGACAAAGAATTAAATGGCGAATGCTGAAGAGAGACCAAGCAGTCCTGCTAGGATAAATTAAACCGCTTCTACCTACAAATCTCTAAAGAAAAATCTTTGTCAACATTTTATCTAACTTCCATTTAGATTTTTCTTTTTTTTTAAGGTTGTTTCTTCAGGTCACAGCCACATTTAGTCCTTGATTGTTTTTTGCAACATTAATATACACAAATATTCAGATTTATTTGTTTTGTTTTGCTGTTTTTGGCAAATATCACCTTTAACCTTTAACCTCCCTTCTACATGAGGATGACATGTAACTTGTGACTCGGTAGCAGAATAAATACTGGTGTTAAATCCAGCTTTGCATCATTAAAGAAATAAATCACTAGATTATGATTAATTTCAGACTCAAAGCAACTTGGTTATTTATTAAGCTCTAACGTTAATCCTATGTTCTCTCGTCTTTCCTATTTTTTAAAACGGACTCCATCTTCTGTGTGACGTCTTTACATCTCAAAGATTTCTTAGAACAGTTTTTATAAACGAAGGATTTTTTTCTTCCTTCACCAAATTTCTCTTCGCTTCCTACTCACCCCCGTCCTGTCGTCGTCGTCCTTCTCTAAGCTCTCTTGGTGAGTTAGGGAAAGCCGTCGGTCTTTCTTCAGCCAGGAGTTTGGGTGCAGGCCCATGCAGCCTATCAGCGCCCCCCGGTGGAGAGCTTCTTTAGGTGTTTGGTCTTTAGCGTGAACTCTCGGGGTGGGAGCAGAGCTGGATGATGGAGGCGCTGGTTTGGGCTGGTTTGTGCTGAGGGAGTCCAGAGAGTCCAGGGAGGATCGAACAGGAGCAGGAGACCCTAGAGATGACAGACTGGATGAGCTGGCCCCCAGAGCGCCTCCGATCGTCGCTGTTTGACATCTGGACTTCTTGCTGCTCCGCCTTTCTGACTGTTCCTCCTCCTCCTCCTCACCACTGAGTCCGTCCGTACTGCCCGACATGTACGGACAGAGCTTGGCGGCGTACGCTATAGCAGGCTCCGAGCTCCGCCTCTGGGAATGCCGAGCTTCCAGGGACAGAGAGTCCAGGGAGGGTGGGATTTCCACAGCTGGAGTGTCCTGTCTCCTGCGCCTCTCTGCCGAGCGCAGCCGGACTCCCAGCAGGCCTTCAGCCTTACTGAGAGGCAACTCTGGGTCGGTGTCTTGGTCGTAGTCGCTGAACGTCAGGATGGAGTCCAGGCTGCTCTGCAGGGGTTTGGATCGAAGGGGTCTTCTGCTGCAGAACCCTGGCGAGCCCCCGCTGCTGTCGTCCAGCTCGTTCTCCAAACTGTCGTAGGACGAATCGGTCAGAGGGTAAACCCAGGACTCTAACGAGGAAACAGGACAGCTTAATGGACCATTTTCTAAGAGTCTGCGGTTTAAAGAAACAATAATTAAACCGAAAAGTTTAAATTTGCTGTAAATTATCCTAGTTAGGTAACTCTAGAATAGAGTCAGGTGGATGCGTTCCTTTAGCTTATTGTCCATAAATCCTCCAGAAGTAACTCTGTTCACTCAGTCAGAAAAACACTGCCTATCATCAAGCACGGTGGCGGCAGCATCATGCTGTACGGCTATTTTGTGGATTGTCCAAAATGTTCTTCCTGTTAACTCTCAACTTTTCCTTCATCTCAATAATTAGATGTTCTAACTGAAAAATAAGCCTAAATAAAAAAAAAGCAGCTGGTTCAGAAATCCTCCTTCTAAACACAGATGAAGGACAGACAGAAGGTTTTGCTGAGTCATTTATCTAGTTAGTATAAGTGTTTAAAATGTGTTTATTAATGAAACTCCGCCAACGTTTTATTGTACATCTGAGCCATATTCAGATTAATTGTTAAAAATGCTAAATGGAAGACGACATTCTGTCCCACGGTGAGTGGAAAGGTTTACCTGATCCGCTCTCCTCACTGTTGCGTCTCTGTGGAGGCCCCCCGAACAGTGAGGAGGGCTCCTCCCCCAGGATCTGCACGCAGTGTTCGATCATGAACTTCACCAGCTCACAAACCTGCAGCACAGAAAGGAACCAAAACCAGATTCAGTGCGGAAGAACGAAACCAATAAAAGCATTCAAAGAAAAGTTGTGTTCTGACGTTTTTTCTTGCAGCTATTTGAAGTTGACTTAACTAAAGCTCTAGATTTACAAATCTAGACATTTAAGCCTCTTTAAAAACCTGAGATTCCAATTAAAGCTTAATGTGTTTGCTGAGTTAACCCAAAGTTCAGTTTTTTTACCTGCAGAGCTCGGAAAACAAATATCAGCAGATTCCAGCTCCTCAAACAAAACAGATGTATTGTTTTCATTTAGCTCCTCTAATGCTGCCCAATCCGGTTTATCTAAAACAATCTGAAATGTCAGAGTCAAACCAGGAGGAGCCACGTGTAAAATCTGGGTCACATTCCACATCATGGCATTAGCCCATTAATCCATACTTCACCTAAAAAAAAAGGCTCCAAGAAAACCTTTTAATATGCAGATTAGTTTTAGTTCAAAACTAGTTATAATGCAAGAATCCTGAAAGGATGGAAAGAAAGAAGAAGGAAGATGTAATGGATGCAGGAAGATAAAAAAGCCTCAGTTTTATTAGCAGTTAGGAGACGTGTGGAGTCAAAGACTTTCCAGGAGGAATAAAAACAAAACAAACGATGGATTCAGGAGGTCTGATCACAATGAAACCTTGTGGCCTACATGGGTGGGAAACTATTAATACTTCACATCCCTAACACAAAGCATGGTGGTGGCAGCAGCATGCTGTAAAATGGCTCCACTGCTTGATCTCAACTCAAGATTTCTTTTTTTCTGCATCTATAAATAAACTCTGCTGAACTTTATGGCTGCAGGTTAAAAAAATGTAAAAACTGCTGAATCAGTTTCACCTTTTTGGCTCCTTCTCCCTCCGCCTCGGGACTACAGGGGGCCCCAGGAGGCCACAGCAAGCTGGGAGCGATGCACACTGACAGATTGAAACTAGTCATCTGGTTCTCCTGAGCGTTGGCCTGGACCGCGTGCAGCACGGCTAACAGGTAGCGGAGCAGGAGCGCGTTCTCTTTAGCCAGGCGACGAATCATCCTGCAGAGAGCGCGGACAACCTTAGAGCTGTGTCTCTAAATCTGTGTCTAACAGCGGAGAACCTGTTACCTCTTCACGTCTTGGACCTGTTCTTCTTCTTCCTCCTCTTCCTCCAGCACATCTATCCATTCCTCGTAGACCTCACAGCCCAATAAACTCCCAGGGATTCTCCTCAGGAAATCCTACAGAGGAGCAACAAAAGAAATACACTCTGTGATACCAGAAGACACCTCCAGGGGTCACTGTGGAGCTGCATTTAGCTGAACGCTAAAAGGTAGAGTAGTAATCCAGATGAATTGGAAGTCTCTACTGCTGCTGCACAGAGACAGTTATCTGTCCAGATGCTAAGAGATGATAATCCAGATTATATTAATAAGACTACTGGGGCTGTTCTGCTGTGAACAGCTTGTCCCGCTGGAACTTCCCTGCAGAGCATCTCCCACAAGAGGCTGAGCAGAAATAAACGCTGATTGCTTACAGATGTGGGTCAGGAAAGGGAGCAAAGAAAATAAGCATCTATTCTCCAGCATAAAACGTGATGTGATAGATCAAGATCAAATAGAATGTAATTGTGGATGATTTGTTTTCAAAATATTGTTTACAAATCAAATCCTATACTCTGTACACTGAAACTTCAATAAATTAGGTTTAAGTAGGTAAAATAGTTTATAAAGCTTGTCTGAGAAGTAGAGGATTAAGATGTAAAGTAGAAAATAAGATGAGTTTTTAGAAAAGCTCTCAGCCGACCTCGGTCACATGACTTCAGGGTCCTATTAGGGACAGTAAAGCCTAGATTTACAGCTAAACGACGGAATAGATGGGGATAAATTCAGGGAGCTTAGCTCAATGCATGCCACACTTTTCAGATTTTACACACAAAAAAGAATAAAAGTGACAGGGGTTGCGGTTGCTTTGGAAGAGGGACAGGTTCTGTACCTTGAAGACTCCGGCGATGATGAAGACGTGCTCCCGTGTGAGAGGAAGCTGAAGCTGTCCGGCATCCAGAGACTCCCTCAGCTCTCTGACGGCCCGCGCTCCCGCCGAGCGCCGGAAGATCCCGCGGGTCCAAGAACCCTCGTGGTATAGAAACATCAGCATGTCCTGATGGGGAAAACGGGCAAATATATATATCTGTCTCCATGTCGAAAAGTGTACAAAAACATGCATCTAAAGCGTTTTTAAAAACATATTAATAACTAATTAAAAAAAAAACTGCTTTACATGCATGAGGACTAACATTGATTAACCGTGATCTAATGTCTGTTTTTCTGCTGTTAATAAATACAGCATCAGATGGTTGTTGAGTCACTCTTCAAAATGAGAAAATAAGAAAGATTTTAGCTCATCTCTGTCCAACCATCACAAACCAAAAACTGGAGTTTTATTAAACTGTAGGTGAGAAACGCCTATAATGAATCAAATGAAATCACCTAAAAGGTTGGATTTCTTGCCTTTCTTTGGTTATTGATTATGTAACCGAAGCTTTTGGATTCCAATAAATTTCCCACTGACCATGACAGGCTTGGGCAGAGCGTCCTCCACGCAGATGCAGCTGAGCGGCTGACCGAACAAGCAGCCCTGAGTGGCTCCGGCCAGAGACAGCTCGTTCAGGTGAGAGGAGGATCCTCTCCAGAAGGCCCAGGTGATGAGTGAACGCCTCCGTTTGAACGACTTCTGGGAGAAATCTGCAGCAGGAAAACATGAGGAACCTTTATTTATAAAAAAACAAAAACAAAACAGGGATCAGAAGACACTTTACCTGCAGCTAACTGCTGCTGCGGTGGTTCTGCAGGGCGAGGCTTTAGGATAAACTGACACTGCTTGTACACCTGCAGCTGCTCCACCTGCATGGACGTCTGTCTGTCTGCAGGTGGCGCTGCGACGTCCCGGCTTCCTCCTCCCTGGACCGCAGAGTTTCTCACATGACTCATCTGGATGCTGAAGGGAAACTCATGACCTGAGATAAAGAGATGGCAAAGTTAATGTGACCGATAAAAAACTGTCCTCGTTTCCCTGAAGCTCGATCAACAAAACAAAACAACAAAAAATGAAGCTTGAATGATGCACCGCCTTGAAAATGTATATTTACCTTTAATTCCCTTTCAAATTTCATGCGTTTAATTTGGATTTCAAAGTGTCCCAATTAAAATAAACATGTTTGCGGTTCAAGTTATCTGTTTGTGGCTCACCAATAAGAGGATAAGGCGTGTTGTCTCTCTTGGAGACGACCCAGAGCTGGAAATCTTTGACATTTCCCTAAAATCGACAGGTAGGCAATCAGACAAACAGAGATATTTTAGGTTAAGCTTCCAGATCGTTACCCGACTGCAGGGTTTTCTGGCTCACTCACTATAATGCCAAACTGCTGCAGGGCCAGACGGATCACCTCATTGGCTGAATCCCAGTTGCTGACGGGAAGGGTTTTGGTCTGATGAGAGAAGGGAGGACGGTGAGACGGAGAATCATCAGGACGTTACAATCTGCCGCTAACGTCACCAAACAGAAACTCACAACAGCAAAGGTGTTCAGTCCCTTCCCGTAAACTCTCAGAGGGATGGTTTTAGGCTCTTCCTTCTCTTTCTCCTCCTTTATCCGACTGGAGAGACGTAAATAAACAGACTGGATGTTTGTTTTGTTTGTTGGTCTGTCACAATAAAATACGAACAGGATTTTTGTGGCGTTAAAAGGCTCAGTAGAAAGAAGTTACCTCTTTAAGAGGGAGAGCCATCTCTCCTTCTGTTCAGCTGAGCTACAAGAAAGCATGAGGAGTGTTAAACACAACAGACGGACAGGTTTACACCAAACAGAAGCTCTTCTCAGAAAGTTAAAACAAACGTTCAAAGTTCTTGGTCTTTAGTTTCACTGGAAACCTGAAGAACAACCGATCCAGGCAGGTTTTTTTTCCTGCTCAGGTTCCTAAAAACTCATTAGACGTCGCAGGATTTGAGACTTGCTCTTATATTTGATTTCATTTGAAATATTTTTAAGGGTGAAAAAAAGAATCGGGCGGCAACATTTGATTCAAATCATTTCAACAAGGCTTAAATGTACACAAAAAAAACAGACGAATATTTGGCTAAATGTTCCCCTTTCATCCAAATACAGCTTAATGTTTGTATAGATTAAACAAACCTACTGAAACCGTTAAGATCACAATAAAAAGCTACAGTGGTTCAATATCAGTTATTCCAGATATCCGTTAGTGAAGTTGTTTCTCTCATTAAAGGACTTAATAATGTATAATTTGGACCATTTGTCTAATTATCTGAAGCATTTGTTAAACAAAAATACATTTACATAATGGAAAACTAATTAGAAAATAAATTAAAAAGACAAATAAATAATCCTACAATAACAGCAGTTTTATGATAAAATAAATGACTCATTAAAATAAAATGAATAATAATTAACCTTTTCTGAAAGCAGAGTTGCAAAAAACACGAAACAAAATAAAAACACATTAAAAAAAGTAATATTTAAGCTATTATGGAAGCAATTAAATTAGACTACAATAAATAAAATCCGTTATGACAACAGTGTGATAAAAAAGAAGAAACAATAAAGTAAAAAAATGATGAACAATTCTGACAACAGTTGTAATAAAATAAAACATTAAACAATTTTGGAAACACTGTCTCAAAATAAAAAAAATAAGATAAAAATGAAATGAATTATAATTTACCCAATTTGACAGCAGTTTTGGAAAAAGTTGGTTAAAAGAAATGAACTGAACTCTAACTGACAGCAGCTGCTGTCGCCACTTCACACTGAAGAAAAATAAATTCAGACACTTTACAAGACATTTTACTTTTAAAATAACAAAAAAAAACCCCTCTTATTTAAAGTCCATGATATCTAGATCATCTTTACTCAAATGAAGTCATTTTTAGATCATTTTTGCAGAACATGGCTGTGGGTTTTTTGCAGGGACTCATGCTTCACCCTGTTTTATTCTCATTTTTTCAGCCGCTGAGGTAGAGCAGCTTATAACAGATCATTCAAACCCAATGTTAGTACAATCATCTACTTGTAGAAAAGCTCAGATCCAGGAGCTGAGCTAATCTGATGGGTTTGTGATCATCCCCGTCATCTGTGTTGACATAATAAATGTGTGGATCATTGTTTGTTCGGAGTAGATGTGTGTTACCTAAACATGGCCACGCAGTTCCAGGTGGGCCAGCCCATGACGAAGCTCCGCTCCGGGTTGGTGCTTCCTTCACACACCTCGTCCGTGCAGCTCGCCGTCCACATCTCGCACACACACACCTGGGCTTTCTGCTTGAAGTTGTTGGCTGACCTGAAAACGTCAAACAAACACACACTGATCGATGCGACTAAACACACACAGAGGCAAGGCTGCACAACCTGCAGGTGCTTTACTTGGCTTTAGCAACCACCAGGATGTCACTGAACAGGAAGAGGTGCCTGTCCTGGGTCTGCATGCCTGTCTTCAACTGGGCGTGTCCATAGAGGAGGAAAAACCTTTCAGGGTGGACCAGAAAGGACTGGACTAACGGGCATGTTTCTGGAAACGCAGGAACCAGGAAACTCTCCCTGGAAATAAAACAAACAGGAGAGGAAACCATAGAAACTGTCTCATGTTAAACACAGTGAAGACGTCCCAACCCTGCAGGTAACACAGCCAACTGAAGTCACAAGGACAAAGTCCAGAACTGCTCTCAAAGTCAGGATTTATGTGCAAACCACATCAAGCAGTTAACTCCTAAAGTAGGTTATTTAATATCAGCGTCCTCAGATAAAACCTGAGCGACCACAAACCCTCTGATCTGATCCGACCCGTCCTGTTCTGGAAGCAGCGTGACCGACTGATAATGCTGCACAGCAGCAAACTCATTGCTTTCTCATTTACAGCTATGGTGAAAAGAAAGTGCACCCCCTTTTATCTCTAAACAGGAGATAATAACCATCATCTGGTTGTTACCAGTTTCTAAAATTATTTGAACCCAAGAAACAAGGAGAACAAAGTCAGAATGGAGGTAGTTTCTGCTCGACTCAGCTGCTTGTACCTGTATGAGGTGCTGAGGGGTTAAATTAAGTTTTCCTTTTATACATTTAATAAACTAACTGAGGCTGACATGCAGCTCTTTTTAAAAATAACCGTCGTACTTTCCCTAAGCTGCATGAAGCTGAGCCTCCATCCATGTGAAAAAACTGAATGGTTAGTGCAGATTTACACAGTTGAAATATTGGTTTGTGCTTCTTTTGTTTCAGATATTTTAAAGATTAGGTTTTAGGTCATTCGGAGGTCACCATCCCTTCATTAAGGTCCGAATTAAACCAGAGTGGTCTACATCTTTAGTGCTTAGATACCTAAATGAACAAATAAATACTGTGGAGTTTTAATTTCTACAGAATTCAATTAGGTAAAACAAGAAAAACAGACTTATAATAATTTTATTTTCTTTAGATCCTAAAGATTTAAAGGACGAACCATAGAGATTCCAAATGAAGGCTTTGTGTTTATTTATCTAATTATGTATTAGTGAGAGTAGAGTATTTCATTATTTGGGGGGAAAACAAAGTATAATCAGGTTGAATTTTCATTTTAGTGATCATCTCATTAACAAATGTTTAAAAGTTCAATTTCAAAATGATAATAATATCTATTTCCTTTGCTGGTGGTTTTGATGTCCAGCCCTGACTAAAGATGTAATCAATCTAGCAAAAGTAAAAACAAACAAAAACTTGACCTGCACTAAAGTAGCATTAACAAAGTGAACTACTCCTTAATTGGGGGGGGGGGGGATGATCTAAAAACGAATCTTTAATATCTGAGAAACAAATGTAGGACAAATGATAATTCCAACAAAGAGTTTTTTTTTCTCAGGGGTTTGGGTCTCAGCTTCATGCAGATCTTCTAAAGAGTTCCGGCAGAACGTTTCATCCTTCCAAGCTGCAAGGTGAAGGTGCTCTTGGGTGCTTGTACATGTCTGTATGGGTGTAAAGGTTGGGATTTCTGTGAATTTTACCAGATGGATGTGAAGTTGTCTTTGTCTCCTTGTTAGATTGTTTGCCTTCCCTCCCACCTACTGAACATCCTGGGGCCCTAGTATGAGCGGGGCCTGTCCCTCCCCCTTCTTTTGCTACCCACCTACTGGCCCCTTTGGCCCAGATGCTCTCATCTGCCTTTCTCTGGTGGGGGCAGCCGTCCCTATGTCAGCCCTCTGGGGCCAAAATCACCTCTTTATCAATCCTGGGCCCTGTAGGGCGGGTCTGGGGACACCCACACCTGCTATTGAGCATATTTTCCTTCCTAAAGAAGCTTCATAAACCTTTTATAGATGAGCATGCCCATGCATTTATGTATACCACCCTCAATAGTATTGTGTAATCACCATAGGTTCTGCCTTCCACACACATGAATATCAAAGGGATACCTGCAGATCTAGAAGCTATTTTGATGTTTACTTTGGTTGTCTGATGTCTTCTTTTGCTGCTATGTTCTCAGTTTTCTGTCCCTCTCATCTCATACAGGAGTCCATGGGCCAACTTCTGGTTGTTCTTATCCTAGTAGCTTCATTTGGCCTGTTCCTGTTCAGCTGTGATTTCATTCTGGATTAAAATATCTCTCTTTCATCCTCTGACATGGGAGCTGGCTTGGAGCTCTTCTGCCTGGACGCGACCACCTGTGGAGTTAGCTAACAGTTACCTTTTCTATCTCTGCTTCTTTCTGTCTGTCTGCTTCTGTCTCCTTGAACCCCAGTCGGCCTCCGCAGATGGCCGCTCACACTGATCCCGGTTCTGTTGGAGGTTTCTTCCTGTTAAAAGGGAGTTTTCCTCTCCACTGTCGCTACATGC
>JAUZNJ010105101.1:9676-20716 GCA_034780135.1 Jordanella pulchra | reverse complement strand
ACTCCTGATCGCTGAGAGCCATGTCTGACCACATTCATTCTCTTTTTGGTAAAAAGAAATAGTCGAGTCACCTTTTTCATTGTCATATCTGACGGCACAATATTTGGGAAAGCATTTTTGTGCGCAGGAGGCCAGAGCAGGTACTTATTATGGCCACGGCTAGATTTGAACGTCTGTCACTATGCAAATGTCATTATAAACTCAGGGGGTTAAACCACGTGAATCCATGCGTAAAAAACTGGGGGTCTGGGAGCAGACACCACATAGTGGTACCTGTTGGAATGCTGGTATATTAAAAAATGTGCTAAATTGTTACTAGTCTGACAAAGAAAAATTAAACATTGGAGGCTGAAACATTAATGAAATAATATAGAAAAAAATCGATACAATAACACTGATATCAATACTAATATTGCTAATTAAAAAATGTTACTACTCCGACAATAGGCTGCCAATGGCAAAGTGGCAATATGTCTAAATGGCAGCATGTACCCCTAGTTTTACTGTCTTCTTTTGAGTATTTAATCTTTCCAGTGCACCACGATCTGAACAGAAGTACAAATACATATTTGGTGAACAAATAAAGTGACAAGATCGAAGGATATTATATTATTAAGGAGCTGCTTAAAGATAAGTGTATCAGGGTCCTCCTTGTTTTTTGATTTTTCCATATAAAATTTATAATGAACATCATTTAGTTAAACATGCATTTCTCTTAAAACAAATCACATCCAAAAACATACAATCATAATGATGGCACTTCCGCTGTGGATTTCTGCACTTGTTCAAAGTATTTAGGTCACCTCTGAACTTCAGACACAGATATTATAGAGCGATTATGCATTATACAACATAGTTTTATTGAATCACATTGAATTCACAATGTGAGTGATTTTTAGTGTGCCTGTGGAGAAAGCTATATTCTATAAACAATTTTTCTCTTTGTGTTTCCTGCTACTTTACAAACACAACTTAACTCTGTCCCCCATACCGCTTCTCTCTTCTGCTCGGTCTATGTCTTCTACTTTCTTCTCCCCATCTCTCCTTTTACATTTCTCTGTACTCTGACTTTTACTTATTAATATTGGAAAGCGTTGGGCACTGAAAGAACTAAGTGCAATGAGAGAATGTGAAAGAATAGAATTGTTGATAATGGTTAGAGAAGCTACCGGATATTAGCCATCTTAACTTAGGAGGATTATATCCATGGATATGATATTATATCTATCTTTCCCAATTTAGTTATATTTGATTAGCTCAAGGGAAGTAAACTCTTCATCGTGAATTTGAAGATGAAATGTGGACTTACTAAAGATGCTGACTTAAGTCTAAGAGTTTGACCTTGGAATTTATTTAAGACATCCCTGTCTTTACTTTGAAATTAAGGATATGTGACTACTTCCCTGAGTGAATAAGGGGTGCACTATTGGTGGGTTAACTATAGTCTTTTAGTTTGCTGCATACCTTTTCTCAATATATCAAAATGCAAATGTTTTCATGTTTGTTTGAGCATGTAAGATGTTGAAATTTAGATTTTTGTCTGTAATTACACCCTGCCTCCCTCTCAACAGAAACAAATGTATGCTTTCTAGTAGCTGTTTATTTCCAGCTTTATGCACTAAGACCGTGAAATTTTACCAGATCAGATTATTTATGCTAGATGGAATCAATGAGTACTCCATTAGTGTGGTTATAATAGCCAGCCATATGATCATGTTAGATGTGATGCTTCCAGCAGATCTTTTAGTCAACAATCACACCTAAGAATATTATTTTAGTTTTTACTTGTTGCATCTCTACCCCATCTATTTTGACGTTCACATCTTTATTTCCTTTATAATTTCTAAATGATATAAACGTTGTTTTCTCAGAATTCAATGAATAATAATAATTTCAAGAATGCCGAAGCTGTGGATCTCTGTAATCTAGATCCATACAGATTTTCATCAAAACCTTTTTTGACTGTTGTTATGTCCGTGTCATTACAGTCAATGGACCTTTTAATTTTACATTTACAGTTCAGCTTTGATCTCTCCCTGTCCAATTGCTGCGGGAAAAATCAAGTTTGGATTTTTCTATTGTTTTGTTTTGTTTTTTTTGTTTTGTTGTTTTTTTATTGCAACTACAATTGCTATCACTGCAAAAATAGATTTCTGGGTCTATGGCCTCATCCATGCCCTGTACTCTGTGTAAATAAAGAAGCTCCAGATGTATTAAATTCATATTCTTAGCTACTAATGTAACCTGTGTAACTGCAGTGAGTCAGTGTGTGCTGATTGTGTCATCTCATTTGTAAGTTAGTGTCACTAGTGTTATCTTCTGGTGCTCAAGTGGATTTCTCCAGCTCCTTGCTATCCTTGATGACCATAACCTTTACATCCTGAGGTGATCTTTTCAGCTTAATAAAAATCTTGCAGTTTTTTGTCCACATTGCCTGGATTTTTCCTTGCTTTCTCTAACCTGTCCTTCCTAGCAATGTTGGTGTTTCATTTATATAAATATTAGTTTCCCTCAGAATGCCTTCTTGTTTAAACAGAGCATGTCACAATGACGACATGTTGATCCTACTTCTACTTGGCAAGGGGTGGCAAGCTTTGATGTGTTCATACTTTAGGTTGTTACCCCGGAATAAAAAAAGGTTTTGTAGACTTACAATCCAGCTCTCCTGGTTCTTTTCTTTCCTCACGTGTGCATATGACCAGGGTTTAATATGTAGCCTACTAACAATAATATTATGTATTTTTTGCACGTTGGAATTTCTATTTTCCAGGTAGGCTGTCCTCTTGTCCTTCTGTAAATTTTAACGGCAAAGAGCTTTCACCTCATCGCCTTCTGTAGCTCCATATTTTAAAGGATTGCCTTTAATTTATGCTTTAAATTTGAATTACTTTATGCTTTAAATTTCTTCTGAAATATATAGTTTTATTTTTACCTGTGCAACAAGAGTTAAAGAAATCCTTAAAAACGTAGAACTTGCTTGGGTTTGTGAGTGTGTATTATAGTTCATAAAATTATTAACAACATTATTCACATAACTATATGTTGGTTTAACAGTAAAATGTTGCTATTAGATTCAACATTAGATAAGCTTTCTTTAGTTGTGTCTTTTTGTGCTTTATTTTGTCAGGTTTGTTGCAACGATTGACAGTGGGCAACACAAGGACCCTCCACCATAGTTTTCATTAAAGCTTGTTGTACATATGTAGGCACGATGTACTAAATGCACATATTGGCTCTCTCCACTATAGCACAAGCTTGATATGGCAGCACACACAAGCAAAGTGAACACTAAATAATGCATATATATTACACTGTCAAAACTGAAATATCTATTAAGTTTTATCTGTTCTAGGTTTTTCAATCACTCAAGCCTTAGAGCCAGCAATTAACATGAAACACATAGTGCATGAGGCAATAATTGGTCGGTTTAAATGCCTTGACCTTTAAGTCATCTGTTTGTTGTTTCCTTGTTTGCACTTTTTATGTTAATTATATGAATTTTAAATCCGACAAGCATTACATTGCTTATTTTAACATCCATGGACTGAATAGTTAATTAAGATTCAGCTAAAGTGCAAACATTTCCTATCTGGACAGTTTTTCATTATTTAAAAACGTTTTTTAAGGGTGTTTTATTAAAGACAGATATTTGATGTATATTTTAAGTATGGTCAATAATATATTACACTAGCACGTAATTAAACATGCATTTCCTGTCTACTTTTTAAAGAAACAGTTTTTAAGAAAATGACAGCTTATCTTCAATATCATTGGTTAAACCATATGATCTATGAACTACTATATATTATCTTATTAACTGATAATTTGTATCCCTAAAATAATGTTTCTCAAAATGTGTTGTAGTTTAGTTTGTAAAATGAAAGTAATTATAATAAAAAAAGCAATTTTAAGACAGCTAATAATAATTTTTATTACAATGTAACAAAAACATCTTTAATCCATTAAAATAAGAGCATTGATGTTTAACTTATTTTGAAATTCAATCTTTATGTGTGTAAATAAAGATCTGTATTTCTACTTTCTAACACATATTTACTGTCATTACTTCCTGTCTCCAACATATATAGAACTGATTAGGATGGAGTTATTTTTCTATTTTTACTAAATTGAAGAAAAAAAGTGATCTGAAAGGGGAAAATAATTTTGAAAGTAAATAAAATAATTTAGAGAACATATTTTCACATTGACAGCAAAAGCTGATGTTTGAGACTGAAAAAAGTTTGAGAGAAAATATTTTGTCATACAATAAATAGAAGAAAAACTGATAATAAGGAAAAATGTTTTAAATATAAATGTTTTACTCTCAAATATTGTTTTGGTAATTTTTTGTTTTGTTTTGTAAATCAGAATGAAAGTATTTTTTCTCAAAAAAATGTATTTTTCTGTCGCTCAAAAGACTTTGCTCTAAATTCAGGATTTTTCTCATAGCCTGTATTCCTGTTAGCCAGTCTCAACAGAATTGACAGCTGAGTGGTGATATTTTTTGCAAAGGTGGTTATTCCTCAGCTTGCCAAGACTGCCTCGCTCTACCAGTAGGTGCGTTCGAGATGAGCAGCGCCTTGCCTGGTATGTAGGCGAGAGCTTACGGGTGTGCTGATGGATGGGGTTAAAAGTTGGTTGTGAAGCTGGACGTAGCTGTCACAAACCAAATAAGATAGCTAGCATTGCGTTACATTAAAACACTTAATGTAACGCAGCAACTTGCATAACACAAACACATTCCAGCCATTCAGTTCCGCCTATCCGCATAGCTGGAAACTCTTGTCCACGTTCCAGGCGACCTGCTGCTTATCGCAAATTCACCTACTGGTGGAGCAAGACAGTTTGGCATGTAGATGCATAACCACCATTGCACAAAATATCACTGCTGTCATTTCAGTTGAGACTGGCCAATGGAAACCCAGGCCTCCCAATAACACATTTTTCACATCAAGGGAAAGATCCTGAATAGAGAGAAAAGACTTAGGTTTTAAGAGAGAGAAGAAAAAGATTTTAAGAGAAATCTATTTTGAGAGAAATTACTTTTATTCTGATTTAAAAAAAAACAATATTTGAGAGTAAAAATATAAATTTGAGAGAGCTTTTTTCCCTTAGAAATCAACTATCAATTCATCTTCTATTTATTCTATGATAAATATTTTCTGTCCAAACTTTTTCTTTTGTCTCAAATAACATCTGTTTTTTTTCCTTAGAGTGAAATGTGTTCTCTCCAATATATTTATTTACTGAAAGTTTTTTTGAATTGAATTGAAATACAAAACTAAATCCATAGGTAGCCTCTACTGTTTGTCCACTTATCATGTTGTGTTTATGTTTTTTTTCCCGAAAGTTTATGGGCAAAAAGTACTTCCTCGACAAAAACGTATGAATTTACAACTGGTATCTAGCTAACTTTGAACCATAAGTGGCAAAACTGTAAGGAGGAAACACCATCTGCCTGTACTACATATAAAGGGGAATACATGGATTTAAAAATGATGGAATAAAGAATTGGTATATGATGAAATTATTTACCTACAAATATAGGTTTACCGAAGTGAAGTGGAAAAAAATGGCTGATGCCAGTATCTAATCATGTCTTGTGAACTGGTCATAGGGCGCTAGTATTAACTCATAAGGCAGCCACTCAAATAAACTCTGTTATTTTAGGTTACTTTGTGTCATACATAAATCTTTTTTTATATTCTGATCTCAAATATTTTTTGAGTCTCATATTATATGTTATTGGAAAAGCAACAAGAATAGCATGATGAGGGTGTGAGAGCCATTGCTGAAAAGCTTCACTTCTATGGCTAATTATATTAACTATAATTGTAAGTTATAAACACCAGTTTTAGATTTAACAAGCTAACTGAACACCTGTTGATCCCATGGCTTTTTTTTAATCACCTAATAACTAAGTGCAAGCAGAATAGATATTGAAAGAGAAAGTCCTTAGTTGTTAAATTACTGTAAATGAAATCCTAAACCAGTTATTTACAGTTACCTTTTTATTGACACTGTAACAAAAAGAAAAATCTTTAACTACTATTATACATGTGTAAGATTAATGTAACATTAAAATATTGTTTTTCTGTGTTTTTCGGTGTATTTAAGCAGATCACTTTATCTCCTTAGCCTTTAGGTGCACTTAGACATATTGTGTCTTAGGTTACTTTGTCTCCATTAGCTAAAGTGTGAATGATTGTGTGTACTACCATTGACCTGTGACTCTAGATCAAAAGCTGTACCTACATACACATATATCATTGGTTCACATGGTAGTGGCTTTGGTGATTTGTGACCTCTTTCTCTCCTTTGCTGCCATCTCCTCTTTATTGATTTTCTTCTTGTCTTTGTTTCTCCTCTTTTTCCCTTCCTGGTGTTTATCTGTGCCTCTGTAGCTCCCTTTTTGCTCTCACTTGCATTCTTTTCACTTCTCTAACCTTTTCTGCCATGTATTTTTCTCTTTTTCCCTTCTAACTCTCAGAATCTTTTAATTTTAGTTAACATGAATCAGGCCCCAAAAGGGTTAGCCTCCAGTGACTCTTGATATGGATGACAGCTGTGTGTTGTGTGCATATATAACAGATTTGAACTCATTGTCTGTTTTTGCCCATGTTTGTATTTGGTCTTTGTGAAGAAAAGCCTTGTTTTCCATGTTCCTATGCTAATTTGTAGTATTTGTATGCCTGATGTTGGTTGATTGTGGGAATTGTAAGAGTTGGCCACTGTTCCCTACATACCCTGTTTCATGTTCTGGTTTGTAGCTTTTTTGGAGTCACTGAGGGACTCAAACATGCACACACATTAACATTTATACGGGCAAACACACACTGTGGGACTGTGACAATCAGTCAACATCAGAGTCTAAGTTGTTCTGAAAATGTTCAAATGCACTGTCATGTCATGTCCTCACAGAGATTTTTTAACTTAAGAGTTCAGCTTTAAAAATAAATGTAAAATGTTGCTGAATAAAGAAAATGGACACTGTAGGAAGGGCACTTGAATTTGAATAGAGTAATATATCAACCTGCTTCACCACTAATTGTACATTTCATTAACACTTAAATTGGAGGTGTCGATTTTGTCTTGGGCATTGTTTAAACTACGCTAAAAAAATCTTTTGTTTTTATTTCAAGTTTTTGTTCACATTTTTTTGTCTTCAGCTTATCATGCAGTTGATCTCGTGATTGATGAAGTTATTTGATAGAGTCAGCTCTTAGGCTACAAGATAAATGTACCCAAGCCTCAAATTCCCTCATTTACCTACAATCCGCCTAACAAAATATTATCCGAGTGTGCTACAATGTGTCAAGCTAAATCCCTTAATGTTTTTTCTTCGAACAAATACCCCCAGACATATATGTTTTAAGTAGTATTACAAATTATATAAATAGTATTATACATATTAATTGCTTACTTAAAACTTGGCTCACAAATTGCTTTGATTAAAATTGATTTACCAACACGGTTTTTATACCTATTTCTAAAGCTATTGTTATTAATTGTACAAAGCAAATTTAATGAGTGAATAAAATTATGTTGAGGTATATATGGCGAAGGAAAAACCCAAGATAAGGAAACTTTACAACCGGCCAAAGAAAAGGAGGTATGGGGCTTGTCATTTATAGCCATGTTCTCATCCAAATGTGGTGCGAATTTTGTTTAAAATGTTAAAACAAATAAAGTTTTAATTAGATGTGTGGAACAAGATAAACAAACAAAGCCAAGAAGATAATATTGTCATATGTATATGTTATGCTTCACTCTAATAAACAGGAAATAATGGACAGAGGTTTAAATAAATATGTTTCAATCAGGCCTGTTGCACTTACTTCATCATGTCAGCTAGTATCAGCAATATTACATGCCATTTTGAGTTGTT
Organism: Jordanella pulchra; assembly: GCA_034780135.1. Lineage (NCBI taxonomy): Eukaryota > Metazoa > Chordata > Actinopteri > Cyprinodontiformes > Cyprinodontidae > Jordanella > Jordanella pulchra. The sequence continues at coordinate 12,828 of JAUZNJ010105101.1, read as the reverse complement.
GAGAAAGAAAAGAGATTCCGTTGAGATGCCTGCAGCAGAAAGAGCTGGTTAATCATGTGAGGTAAATATTTGGTATGTCAAAACGTATTTGACAAGTGCGTTTATTTTATGTACATGTACTTTTTCAAAAAAGTTAAAAACCAACCCAAGGGAGCAAAAAAAATGTTTTTACGAAAGTTACTAAGTTTATTAGAATTTTTCTGTTTCATAAATCACTTATAATCCAATACTTCAAAAGGTGCATTTAAAACAATGTTGATGAAAACCTTCATTACAAAAACATATAGATTAAGCTAATAATCTATACTTGAAATGTACTCTAAATTTATTGAAAAATGTGGTGAAATAATTCATTCATTCAAGGATATTGTATTGTTCAAGTGGTATGCTTTTGATCATGATTTTTGCCTAAACAAATATGACTACAATTTTAGGATCTGGACAACAAAAGGATTAACAGTTGTATATGAATTCTATAAAAAAGATAGATTGTTCAGCCTTGAGATACTTACAAAGGAATTGTCCTTAGAGAATCAGGATTTTTATTGATACCTACAGTTAAGACACTTTAAAATTAAATCCTGGTTTTTGGTTTTGTCCAAAAAGCATATGGCTGTAAGATTAGTAAAGATGTCATTTTATTGTTGTATACATTTTGGTAAATGCCAGATCTCAGTCAACACTGTATGTAAAAGCTTTTTGGGAGAAGGAGGGAGGGATTTACATTTCTGAGCAGCAATAGACATCAGTACAACAGAGAGGATCCACATCCTGACACTCCAAAGAAACCAGGTGGAAAATAATTAGAAGACATTTTACTACCCCAAGCCAGATAACACCTATTTTCACACTCTAATTTACTGTTACCTATTAAAACAATAATGGACAGAAATTACGTTAGCTTTACAGGATATTTGTAAACGGGTATTTCCCTTTTGGATTATTGACTATGCTTTTTTAAGATGCATACAACAGCAATGGGAAATGAAGGACATACACTTGATAAACAATATTTAATGCAAGTAAGATATTGACAAGAAAATGGATAACATGGGGAAAGCCAACCCCGAGTAGATGGGCTGAGGTTACAATGGAAATTTATAAGACAGAGAAGGCAATGGCTTTAGTTAATTCTTTTATATTTTTTCTTCTGGCTGAGATTATCTGTTACTGGTATTTTCCTGTATGCAGTAAGAGATGCTGTTACTCCTACTGCACCATCAGAGGTGTGTATTTGGAATGAAAAAGACAAGCTCATCTTCATACCCTTTCCCCGCAGAGGAATTTACATCAAGGAGGAATTCTACAATACACAAACAATTAGACAAGAAATCACAAAACAACAACAACTTTGGAAGAGGTGAACTCCCTTTCTTACCTTTTTGATACAGGTTTTCCTAATGTTGTTGATGCACTGGATGAACGCACATTAAGGGGACATGAAGAGGATTCTGAACCTGGTGACAAAAAAGTGATCATTCATATCTGTTGTTTAATAATAATTTCAAATGCTAAATGACTGAGATGAAATACGTGAGATTTGAACTGAAGAAGAGAAGGCAAAGACTATACATTGCACACTTGCATTATTTTAGTAGGGAGCTACTTAAGGCTTCACATCTTCTATATTTAGGTATAGGCTTATTTTATACCTCCTGTTTTATCACTTACTTCGGGGGTTTGTGTCCCGTATGCTACCTTTACATTTGCTTGACTCGATTGGCCATAACTAGCTTTCTGGCTTATTAGAATCATTGACTTTAATTGCCTTACTTTCCTCATTACTTTGGCAACATCAGTCTCCCCAGTCTCTGTCTCCTCTCTCTCTTTCTTGTGCCCTTCCACTCTTTACCCTGTAATTTTTGCTCATTGCAACTGCCAGTTTGCTAGCTGTCTTAGATGTAGCCCCAGTTTCCATGCTGGTTTTAATTATCTTGTTTTACTGGCCACTTTTTCAACCTCTGCCTCTCTTTATGTTCCCCTCTGCTCTTTCATCTTACCCTGTAAAGCCATATCGGTCTCCCTCATTTTGTTGTTAGTTGGAACAGTGATGTTCACTAGTTTTATGCTGTCTTTTCTCTCTGCCCTCACAGTTTTTCCTCTCATCTACACTTTTCTTTAGTTGTTCCTTCTGCAAGCTTTTTATTCTGTTTACTAATCGCTTTGTTCAAAGGACTTGCTTCGTGGTTACATCTTCTCTCTATATGTCCAGTCTTTTCATTATTCTTCCAAATTAAAACTGAGATCTTTCCATCATCCTTCAAGCCTCACTGTAGGCTTGTTTTCCCAAAGCTTTCATGTTTTAGTTCTCATCCAAGCTATGAGAATCAAGGAATCAAGTTGCCACAATCTTGTTAAAGGGATTAAACTTTCCCTTTCTCTGTACTTTTGCCTTTGCACCAGCTTGCTTGCTATAACTGTCTCTCTGTTGGCAAGAACTCACCGAGTCTCCATAAGTAGGCCCAAGTCAGTTTTGTGAAGCCCCACAGAGAAATATTCTGGGGTCTTTGTAACACTACTGAACCTGAAATAAACTGCTAAGATTTTCTGTTCTGGAGCCTTTCCTGTCTACTTCACCCCCACATACTTTGAACTTAAAAGCATTTTATCTCTCTTTTCTACTTTATGCATTTCCCTGTGCTCTTCCACCTCCTTGTTTGTCCTTCTCACTCCCCACCACCTTCTTTGTATCAATGTCTTGTTGCTCTCTATTACCACTACCAGCATCTGTTTTCCTCTTCCCCTTACCCCTTACTTTTCCTTTCTTTGAGTTAATTTTCCTTTTTCTCAATCAGTGCCTTCTTTTTTTCTCCTGTTTCTTTTTTACTACTATTTTTTCCCATTGAATACTGAATGTATCTTTAAATTTCTCAAAGTATTTTATTGCAGACCCTTTTTGCATCCTTTCTTTATTACACTTATTTTCATTTAAAGTTTATGCTCCCGTTTCCATATTTCCTTTCACGGTACCTTTCTATTGATGACCCCTTTATATTCATATCAATAGGGTGCATTTACCTAAACCCTTGATTTATTCTCCACATTGTAGCTGTTTAAAGAGAACCTTTGTAAGTTTTCATGAAAAATAGCTTTCAAATTGCCTTTGTTTGACCCTTTTACGACTGAAACATTGTTTGATGTGCAAACTGACA
>JAUZNJ010105090.1:0-20716 GCA_034780135.1 Jordanella pulchra | reverse complement strand
TAATCTGTCTGTGTGATTTGAATGAACTGTCTTTGTGAAGTGCCTTGAGATGACATGTGTTGTGATTTGGCGCTATAAAAATAAACTGAATTGAATTGAACTGCTAAGTTTATTCTAAATTCTAAATTAATTATTATTTCCTATATTTTCTCATGGTTAGAGTTTTCCTGAACAATTTGAGGGAGCTGCCTTCATTGTGGTCAGTAAAACTATTCATAACATGTGATTCATCTGATGAAAAACGTAGATCAAAGTCTCAAATCATCAGACGCCAGCTTGATTGTTGTGTTTTCCTCAACAAACTGTTCTTATATGAAAGATTATAGGTTTTTCAACTAATCCATTATTTAAAAAAATAAAAACAAAAAAAGATTTTGGTTGTTTGAGTTAGAAATGTTTTGCCTATAAAAATAATCTCAACTATCAAAGAGCCTTCACCAACAGTTGATTGTTAAGCAGTTTTGCTTCATCACAAGGCCAAGGGGAACAGCTGCCTGGTGGAAAATTGATTCATCGTTGTTTTTAAAGAGAAAACATCATAAATCTCTAGGTGACATAATAACCAAAAGATGATAGGAGTTATAACTGTGAATACAAATGGGCTTGATAAGTGAATGTTTTTGTTTTGCTTTCAATTAGGCTTGGTCTGCTCGTGTTAAAAAAAACATGTTTATCAATACCCTAGAAAGACTTGAAATTAAGTTTTACATTATAAAAATAACAAACTATCATTACAAGTATATGTATATAAAGTAAATAATCAGCTTATCCTTTAATGTTTTTCTGTTATTACATTCAGAGGAAGTTGAAAGTTAATGTGAAGAACATTGTGACCTCCCCCACATTCGCAATTTGTTGTGAGGAGCAGAGCTGGTGAAAACGCTGTGAAGTTGTACTATCTCATTCTATGTCATTTTGATGGAGATTTTTGGATGTAGGAAATTCATCTCCTGTCTGTTCGGGATCTTTCTCTATAGCCCAGCCTGTCTGGTTTTCTCGTTCCTGCTCTCTTGTGCCTCTCCTGATTTATCCCTGTTGGTTAGTTTATCTTTACTCCAAAAACTTCAAGCTTTTGTAATTTTTCAGTTAAATAACCTTAATCATGAGAATCCTGTCCTCTATGCTGTCCATAGATAACATGTGACATTATTTCTAGTTGAGTCTAAATTGTATTCAATCTACTGTAGTACAAGTAAAATCCCAGACCTACTCTGACCAGAGATTCTTTAGTAGCTCCTTGGCATTGTTCTGTATTTAAAAACAGTAATGTTAAAGCCTTTAAATCTTAAGAAACACCTTAGAATAGTCCAGCTTAAAACCCCAACTTTGTTCAGAATATATTAAAAAAGACACAGTGTTTGCTTTTTTAAAGAACGTCTCTTACTCTCCTCCACTCAATGCTGTGCATCGCCTCAATCTCTAAGATGGCTTCATCATTACATATCTGAAGCACACTAATGAAGACTGCTGAAGATATTTTTGTTAATAAAGCATAAAAAAAGACTCTGCCACTTTTAAATTGTTTTTCTGGAACAATTTTAGATGCCTAATTAAAAAGAAGAAACAGTGAGACAATGCGCAACTATTTCTAAGCGCTGGCTGACTGTTAGTCTCTAATGATGCTAACTTAACCTCTGCTTTAAAGCATCCAGTGCACATTTTAGGACATTCTCAGGTGTCAGGAAATTATTTCTCAGATCTTAGGAAAAAAGGTACTGAGGTCTCGGGTTTCAGGGATAAACTAATTTGGTCTCAGGTCTTAGGAAACAGCAGAGTTCTATTTGTAAATTCAGTGAAATCTTGACCAACCAAACATATATTTGAGTTAACAAAATGACCTTCTGGCCAAAAACCTTTGAAATGCCTCCTCATTCCACAATTCAAAGCTGTCTGGTCAAGCTTGGATGGCAATGTCACTTTCTATGACCCAAAATAAACTTTATAGATTAGTGGTGTGCATACTTTTTGAAGGGCAGGACAGGAAGAAAACCCGACACATATAGCACGTGCTTTGGCTCCCAAGGGGGCACCTTACAATGCGTTTTTTAACAGTTGGGCCACAAGAGAGGGCAACCATCCCCCTGCTACCCCCCTGTTCACAACACTGTTAAACATGTTCTCAGGCTTGGTTGTAGCTTTGTTAAACTCAAATATCTACTTGGTTGGTCAAAATTTCACTTAATTTTGTAAAAAGAGCTCCATTGTTTCCAGACACCTGAGGATGTCCTAAAATATGCGCCATTTTATCTTTATCTTAAATGAAACAAATCAAAGACCAATTTTCACTGACATATTATAAAATTATTGACATCTTCTTGTAAACACGTGAATTTTTATCAATTTGTTTCTGTAGCTGAACACATACACACACTGCTAAAGTTGGCTAGAACTTGTTGGAATAGTCTTATCACAGAAACCGATTCTTCAACAGAACTACCTTTGACCGAATTACCCACATTAGAATCTGTTTGTAATCACTGTAAAAATATCAATATCACAGAATTTAGCTGCAGTTAGCTATAATGGAAATAGCCGCTAATGATGCTAAGATTGACATCTTTTACTTTGTTTTAAAGTATTTGAACGTCAGTTAGCAAGAAATGGGGTTGAGAGACCAGGAACAGGTCAACGGGCTGGGAACTCAGCCCCTAATGGCCACGCAGGTACTGCTACCAACTCAGTGACTTTGTTGCTATATTCAGTGACCTTTCAGATACCTCTAGTAACTTTTCTCAATAAAGCAACTACTGTGACGCCTATTGACTATTTTCTATGTTGTTAAAGACTTTGGTGACAATGTGAAAAGAACCAATTAAGCTTTTAGAGAGAGAAGAGCTACTCTCCTCCTCCCTGTTATAAAAAAAACCCCACATAGACAAAGCTTCCACTCATCCCGTTGAATGAAAAATCAGGATGGAAATAAAGCATTTAATGTATTTTTTTTTTTATTTCCTTTTTTTGTTATTTCCTTTGTTATAAACCTGCACTAACATAGATTTCCCCCTGCATTTTATTAATAGACAGCCTTATCCACTAACTTGAATAAACTAAGATTGAAATGCAGTTTTGGTTCATATAAAATATTATTGAATACTTTAAATGATCTATCCTTATTTCGTCAGGTGCCTATCTCCAGCAGTCTATGAGCAAAGACAGGCTACATATTGGCTAGGTCGCCAGTCTGTCGCAGGGCAACAGAGACACACAAAGATGTACTACTTCAGATTAATTTCTAGTTTATTTTTAGTTTTTATTAAGAGTGTTTTAATCACTATTTGTTTCGGCAATGTTGATGTTCGATGGATTAAGGCATCACTGAATAGTTTAATCATAAGATGACATCATCAAGCGACTTTAAGGACAGCCAACAGTGACTTTCCTTGCTGAACAGTTGGTAACAGTTTATGTAGGCCTCCACCCACAGTTTACCCCAGTCCTGCTGCTGCATCCATCAACACCTCTGTCAAAGCTGTCTATTTCCTTTACGATGATAGTTTTACACCCACTTGTTATTTGGGGGAAAAAATTGGTCATAATTTAACTTTTATAATTTTTTTAGTACAAAAGCAATCTCATCTCATTCTTTTGAAGCTGATAACATATTTAATCTAATCTCTTAAGCTTATTGACTCTTATTATAACACTGATACCGTTTCAAATCGGTGACGTTGTTTGTCTTATAAGTAATGGGTTGAGTGTCTGGCTGTAGTTTTATTACCAATGCATTTTTTTAATGTAGAGAACTGAAGGTTATGCCAAGGTTCAGCTACGATGACATTGCAAATATCTGCCTTCCTGCTACACAACATAGAGAGGAATTAACAGCATTTTCTTTATTCTGATTTATTTCCCATCACATACAGCTGATATATTGTTAACCTTTAAATAGGTTTAGAAATACAGTCAAAGGCAACAATTTCAAACAGTCTTTCCTTGACTTTCAGATATAATCACTGCAGCTGTAGCTGTTAAGCACACTCCGTCTCCATCATTTGCTGCCTTCACATCCTTGACTCCACTTTTTGATGTTCTGTATATTCCAGTAAATTCAATTAAAAAAAGAAACGAACTAAGAAAAAGAAAGACATCTGAAGGGACTTTGATTTCATCTGTGCTCTCCGTTCAGAGATGCAAAAATTCCTCCAACGCAGAGCCGGTAGCAGGTCGTTAAAATGCCTAAGACTTTAGTGTCTCTCCTAACAGTTTAGGCTTAGTGCTGCCTGCCTTCCCCTTAAAGAGGGTAGTTTTCCATTGATGAGCCTGCACAAGCAGCCTCAGCACCAGCAGCAGCAAATCACTACTCTGTTAAAAGGCCCTGATGCGTAGCAAACTCTCCTGCCAAGCCTCCTCGCTCCAAATCTGCCAGCTCTCACCCCACCCTCGCTCTGTAATTGGAGGCATTAAACTTGCTTTGGACATGATGGCAAATGAGCCCTTTGAGCCTGGAAAAGGAGTGACTGGCGCATTCAAAGGGGGTGCGCCAGCTGATGCAACTAAATCTGACAGATCACCTCCAATCCAGCAGATTTGTGTGCATTTTTCCTCTCCTGTGGAAGTCAGGTCTTGACTTTAGGCGTCCAGTTTTAAGGCAGAGCTGCTGTTAATCTCACAATAATCATCAGGATCAATATGGTGACACCAAGACTTGGATACTGACTGGTTGGAGACGAGCAACCAGCAGCGATGAAAGAGCTGGGATGCTACTTGAGTTTCCCTTCTGCCAAGCGCGCTCATTAAAACCTCTGTGAGAACATGTCGCAGATGATTTCTCTTCACTAATGGTCTGTAATACAGTGGTGAGATATTTTCCTTCAGGTTTGCTGCCATTTTGCATCATCTTCAAAGATGCAGCAGTGGAAAAAGTAAAGCTTCTGTGAGATGGAGGACCGTGAATGTTGTCTCTGGTGAGCAGCTGTAAGCGTTTCAGATGTTTAATGGTACACAGGATGCAGATTCTCACCGCTGACATTGTGTCAGGCCTCATAGGAAATAGTAAATACAAACAAAGACATACATGATTAAAAGCTTGGCCCCGCTCGTGTTAATTCTAAGCGTGAGGATTTCTGTGCAGACAGAGCAGCTGTGCTGTCACAAAGCATTTATCTGCTCTCCAGCAGCAGGTAGCGCTGACACACGTGATAAATGCCACGGGCCTAACTGTTGACCCGGCCGCTGTGCATCCTGTGAGAGCGGCTCAGATGATTAGAAAACATGAGCACGATCCTGGTTCCTCCTCTCTGCGGCTGAGCATGCAGCTGCTGCGTGAACAGCGAGGCTTAGGTGGTTAGGGATGATCTCTTTCCCCCCCTGAATCCTCTCAATGGACAAGCTTCCCCTCGGTCAATAAAAACACAGGGTGACGGCTTTGCTCATCTGCACCACTCTGTGTCCTGGTTGGAGGATTAAAGCCAAGCAACACTGACACTTGGTGAAAAGCCAGATTAACTTTGCCTCCTTGAAGCCTCTCCAGCAGCAATGGAGACTGAAATCCCCAGAACAGTCCTGTGGTCTTGCTAATTGGCTAGCAACGCGGTCCAGGCTTTGATTAATCTTAAATCTTAACGAGTTCAGTGATATTCTGACTGAGGAGGTAAAACACACTTGCAATTCCCCTCTTTTCATCCCGCGATTGCATCAGAGGAGACCTGCAACTTCGGCCCAGTGAACCCGCCGAGGAATCAAAGAGAATACTAGAGATGTGTTTAATAATTTATTTGCATATGATTATCGTAAAAATACTGAAAGAGAAATGCTTATTTTTGTTCTAGTTTTCTCACATTTTTTTTACAATCTAGCACACCTTTAACTGCACAGGAAAAGTCTGCCCTACCAGACAAATGTTCTTCTTTCACAGCGAGATTTTGTATAGATTCAAATATGGAATGATTAAGAATGTCCCGATCGATCCCAGTCAAGGGTTTAAAGAGTTGGTAATTGTCTCCTGATATATATAAGTTTTTTTTATATTTATATTGTCTCCTATATATATAAGTTTGATAATGTTAAGAACCTAGATCTTAGCTGACATGCTAGGCATTATTTTTAGCCCATCCAATGACATTCAATGTGAAAAACACTGAATTGGCAGCTGCAGCTCCTAATCTATTACATTCTTATTAGGTCATATGGCACAGAAACGTACAGCTGACCCACAAGAGGTGTGCAGCTGCAAATATTCAGCTAACTAGAAATGCTGCTTTTTCAAGCCAAAATAACGACTAAAGATGCTAACGATAGGCTGCGACTTGCAAACCACATTAGCTTCAATCAAATTTCATCAGAACCAATGAACCTATAGATGCTTCAAAAAGGCATGGACTGATATTAGATTGTCACATTAGGTTTTATGGTATTAACCTGAAAGAAAATGTTTAAATTATGATTTTTTTTGTTTAAAAAATATACATCTGTTAGAATCAGATTTTTTTTTAATCAAAGATATATTAATGTTAACTGTGGTGTTGTTGTTTTCAATAAATAAGTGGACTATATGCAGAAGAAGAGAGTAAAAATTCTCTAAATGTGGTGGTAGCTTCGTTTATGAGAGCTCAGAGAGCACGTAAGCTGAAACATAGTCAGGCTAGCTGCTCAGGTAGCGAGCCTGCAATTGGCCTCTTTTGAAAACGTGCTTCTGATAGACTGACAACTAAAGTTTAGTGTGTCACATTTTAATTATTCAGTTCTTCAATATACTTTAAGCAAAAACTTGTTAATGTTTACAAAGAGCTAAACCTGTCTTCCTTGAAGGCAAAGGAAAACTGCAGTAGCCTTTCTTCAGGCAGCTTATCAGCAATGCCTAGCAAGTTAAAATGTGCTCATTTAAGACATTTCTTTGGCATCTCAGAACTGTAAACCATCAGATGATAAACTGTATGAGAGAAAACCAATTTTACCATTTTAAAACTTTGTTACCCCTTAGCCCCTGTCAGACATAACTCCCAGTATTTAACTGGGACTCCATTCCCCTTTCAAACAGGAACTAGAAACCTCCACACATGCAAATCAGTCCCAGTAAATGAGCAGGTCAGCTATTGTCACATTTATGCCTGTAATGGTGGGATGTATGTACCTAATATCACTTGCAATTGGCAGCAATGCAAAGGATACAGCTTTAAGTGATCAAACTAAACTCTAAAGAAGAACTTCAGCCAGAAACGACACATCTGATTAGTGGCTTTATGAAAACTACATAAGAAATTAATTTTTTTTTATCAGCAATGTTGTTGTACCTGGAAGTTAACAACATCTAGCAAGAGTCACCAGTTGTTGCTAGGCAAAGCGTTGCATCGAACTTTTCGCGTAATCACGTGAAATACTTTCCTTATCCACTAATGTAATGGCTTTGTTCAGATTAAAGCGGTCCTGGTAAATTAGCTGGTATAACACTAGGTCTGAATCCAGGTAGCAGATCTGTTGATGACATTACTATAAGACAAACTGTATTCCGGCTGTTTCATAAGAATCAAATCTCTTTGGGGTCTCTATTTATCATAATCTATATTTGATATTATTTTACATTTTCTTAAGGGACCTAAAGTAGCCGAAAGTAGAAAACAGTCATCCATTTTAACACTCACTGAGCTGTGCCATTTAACAAGGTCACACCATCAATTTTATTAATCCTTTTGAGATGGGGGAGGACAAATGGAACAAATTACAAAAAAAATGACTTTTGTGGAGATTTTAGACTAAGAAAACAAAAGCTGTTCTACTTGTAGAAACTGGACAGTTCTTGGTAACATGAATTTAAAAGTCATGTAGCTTAGAATTTGCGTTGCTGACCTAGCTGAAAGAGGCTAACCAGCTAAGGCTAGGTAGCGGTCTTGCTAGCTGTGCTCAGTAGCTAAGCGGTTAGCTACTGGGCACTCTTGCTTGTCTACAGCTACTCTAGCTAGCCAGAGTGATACCCAGGTCTGTTCTTTAGTTTATTCTACATTTTTTGTAGTTACTTAGTTCACCATAAATAGATTTTCTAGTTTTAAAATCCATCACGTAAAACGTCACGGATCATTAGACACACTAACACTACAGGCGGTGCATTATGTTTTCATTGCCAGATTAGTTTTACTCATTAAATAAGTTCTGGCTTTATTCATAACCCTGTTGTATTGTAATTTCTCTACTCTTACTTGAGAGAAACTTCTGGTTGCTTTACCCACCATGAGTAACTTGAACTATTCAGAGATATCCATACATTATCTAAGATTACTTTTTATAAGCTTCTGACCAAAAATCTATTTTAGAAAAGTGTTTCTTCAGATTGAATTTATTTTATAATCATATTATTTTTTTCTATTGTGTGTATATTTTAGTTAACACTTTAAAATACCAGGATTTGCACATAATTCTCTGTCTGAGCATTTTTTTTACTTTTTAATTGTAATTTCTTGGATGACTATTTTCTACTTTTATTTGAGTTAAATAAAAACTTAATGTAATGCAACTCATACTTGAGCAAAACTTTCAGCAACTCTACCATCCTCTGACCCAGTCAATTACTGGGCATGGTTGTAAGTGTAAAAAGGGCTTCTGATAGCAGCAGGGGATGCATTGTCAGGACGTTAGAGGCTTCTGATTAAAGGTAACCGTTGGAGTAGAATATAGAGGCTAACGGTTAAAATTTTTATTGGAATAATTAAATAAATCCCTGTGAGGAAAAACAGCAAAGGGAGACTGAAACCTCTGAAATGTCATTGGTGGGTTAGTTCAGAGAGAAAATCCACTTGCTTATCTTATATAGACCACCTTATACTGAGGAAACAGTTCTTTCACTAAACATACATGGAAATGATACCAAGAAGCTATCAGACCGGGGCTGGATATTTTCCGGAATGACTGGGATCGATTCCGGGACATCCCTAATAATGACCTTCAGATTTGTTTGCTTCATGACAACAAACTAACAAGCAGATAAATAAGGGCCACAGAAATAGACCAAAAGTCAGGTCAGAAAGCTGTAACTGCTCAGTGGTTTGGTCTAGTACAAACATGGTGGTATATACAGGCAGTTAGATTAAATAGGAACTGCGCTGACAGCTGGCATTCCGAGGAAAACACAGATTTGGAAGAAACGAAACAATGGCTGATTTGTTTAACTCCTTTTCTTTTTTTCTCCCTCCATTTCTTGGTCAGTTTAAGGTTCCCACTAATCTCAATAAATAAAAATCTAGGAGGAGGCCTGACATCGATCCTGACACAATCTCCTCTGCAATTTCAAAGATAATTCGCCATAATTCCATCGTTCACACCCGTCTGGTTCCTTACTATGCGAGGGGGAGGAACGCAAGCATTGTAATAAAAAAGTTAATCCCAAGTAAAAAAAACATAAAAAATAAAAGGAAAAAAAAATGGCAGTATCAGATAATAACTTAGCATTCAAAACAATGCGTTTATGAGTCAAAGGAGGTTAAGAAAACGTGGACGTTAAAGCCCGATACAGCAAGATGCCACCAAAGCAACAGCAAACGTCGTTTATTTTCTCTCGTGACGGAGTTTCCACTTTGGCATGCACATGACGTGTCCCGCACAGTGTCAGCTACGTCTCTCCCCTCCAACAGGAAGAGACGGGGTGGGGGGGGTGAAGACTTGGATGCTTTGTACAGGTTCATAAAACACGGAGCTCCCAGTATGTTTAAGTGGAAGACAGTATTTAAGAGGAAGAGGATGAAAAGTTTCTTATTTCTCATCACCAAAATAGCTCCGGCAACATATTTGGTTGGGATTTAAACAACAACAACAATAAGAAAAAAAAAAAAAAAAAAAGAGGAAGATTGAGCAGATTGAAGGTGTAGAGGTCTAGCTGTGATGAAGGTTGGATTCGCTCCATTTTGGCACTGCTGCGTCATCTTGACGGCGAGTTGTAGTCGCCTCTGGGAGCTCGCCTTCATTGTCGCGACGGTGATTAGAAGGAAACACTGATTCCCACCCGGCAGAAAGAACAAAACAAAAAAGGAAAAAAACAAAGAAAACTCATGCAGGCATGCAAACACAACCTGAGAGGGTCCAATAAGAAGTTTGGCTTCATGTCAACAGTCACAAATCCACAAGAGTCAAGTAATGAGCACACACACTGCAATGGGAAGTTCTCTTTATACAGACATTAAGTCTCCAGTGGGAAGGAAGTCTCCGAAGCAGTCCACTTTCATTGTCTTTGTCTTTCATCCACCTCTCTGTTTTGTTTTAGACTTTGTACATCAGATTCTCTGGGTCAGAGTTTCTAGGTAGTTTTTTTTTTCATTCTTTTCCTTTTCCTCTCTCTTGGTTTGCTTTGCAGCAGTTCACACTCTGATGGGAAGAGTTTGGCTCATCTGTTGCCGGATGATTTCCTGGCTGTCTTCCGGGCTCTTCCTGTTGTGTCCCGGCAGCGTTCCTCCCAGCCGCAGCAGATCCCTGCCAAGACAACGGCACACAGGTCAGCAGCGGGTTCAAAGCCACCTTGCACTAAAGCTGTGAGTCCAGAGCAGGCCCTCTAAAGTGCTTCTCTGTTGAAAGTAAATAAAGGTCTAATCCATCTCGCTGTCAGAGCTGCTCAATTCTGCCGAGCCCTCGCACTTAGATCTAATGATTGCAAATAATAAGAAATACAACATCAGGGGAATAAACTTTAAAAGTGCTGATCTGAAGCCTCATCTGCTGTAAACAACTCCAGAGGCAGACTAAATCTATTCATCGCAGTTTCAGCTTTAATAAAAGTTCAACATATTTTCTCGGCTATCTCTGGAGAAGCGGCGCCGCGGCGTCCGAGTGTCCTTTGTTCCTCGGCCAGTGTCCTTGTTTTTAAGGCCCACGCGGCTGGAGATACTCAGCTCGATAGCGCCGCATCTCATATCCCCTCTCTCCATCCCTTATCTGGCCCAGCATCACCCTGCAGCCAATGGCGGCAGAGCGTTTGGGACGCAGACGCAGCAGACGCTCTCTAAATCACGCTCTGACAACATGATTCTTCTCCTTCGCCATCCATCACTTGCTGCCGCTGCATACTGATGAGGCCATAAATTAATCATTGGCATGTCATCGGCATACAGCGACAGCAAAACATGCGGATGCACACCCCACGCGCGCGCGCACGTACGCGTCCCTGCGTTGCGGCGCTGGGTGCACCCTCCCCTGATGCATTAAAAAGCTCATTAGCAACCTAATTAAACACATTCCTCTCTTTTAGCTTCTCCTCGATCCCTCTTATTACTCACACTTCATCACCCCCTGCTTTTCCACATCAGCAGCGTGTGCTGCTTCTGTCCTATCACCTACATTTCAGCATCCGGCCAAGTGTAAGGGGAATTAAAGCGAGGTCAGCCATTACATTTCCACACACAATTAGCTTCGCTGAGCCCAAATCCTGGCACAGGAAATGCCCTCAGGGACTCTGTGTTAGAGTGAAACTGTGAGCCAAGGAGCCGGTGCCCCACCTGGAAAGCTGAACGTGTGAATCCCGCCTCATGTGTCTGTCAGCCAGCCGGCGGCAGACACGCGGCGCCGAGAATCCGCGTTTGATTCATTATACATCACTGCCGATCCGGCATCCCAACTCCTACTAATGTTGTTGACTAAATTCCAGGCTAACAACATTCAGAACAAACAACGTCAGCAAAGCCAAAGCGTTAGGAGTCGGCAAACTCAGAGAGAAAGAAGACAACTCCTCAGGGCGAGCAGAGCTACCTACGAAAAACGAGTCAACATCTCCGCTTCCTTCCACCAAGAAAGTGTCAGAGACACCAAGGCAGACATCTGTCTGGCAGCAAAAAGGCCTTCAGCGCGTGTTGTGCTTCTCTTTAGGCCAGACATAATTTTTTTTTCCTGTGACATCTTATTCCAGCAGCCCAGAGGCACAGCGCTGCCCCGTCTCTGCAGCAATCTTTATCTTGCACTGAGCGGCAGTCATATACAATACTGAAGACAATTTCACACGGGGAGAAGAAAAATGCATCACGGCTTTATTTTCTGCTCCCCATCATGGAATAACCTCCAGACCATTTTTGAGTGCTGATGGAAAAAGAGCTCAGTGATAAAACACTTTTTCTCTTTTTGTCAAACTTTGCCCAGAGTAGCAAAGTTGCCAACAACACAACTTGCCTCCATCTAAAACGCAGCCTGTTATTGTTAAATGACAAACCGCCAGAACAGACAGATGATTAAGGAAGTCGACAAAATAACCTCCAGACAAAAATCTATTTCAGAAAAAAGTCTTTGATGAACATTTTAAGTCAACGTCTGGAGGGACCTGAACAGAAACCTCCAGAGACATACGGATACAGCCTTTGGTGTCTTTTTTTGTGGTAACTGGGGAAAATCATTTCGCAACGTTGGAGCATCCAGAGAGAAATCTCTTGACCCATTTCTCCTGATGGTCCAGAATCCTGGAAGACCGACTGCTTTGGATTAGACTAAACCTGCTGAATTTTTCCAAGACAATCATCTTTCAAGCTGAGGATTGAGCAACATTGTGATCTCAAAACGCAGTGCGGATGTAACATTGCAAGGTACTTATATCTCAAGTTTCCTTCATTCAAACTCTGCTTTTCAACAACACCTCTGGACGGCTGGATGGACTGACCCTGATAATGACTAAAGTCACAATGAAGATGAGCAGTTTGGACTTTTAAGAAAAGAGTAGAGTGAAAAAATTGATAAATCACAATTAATACAGTTCAATTCAACCTTATTAGATCAAGATCAGATCCAGCAATGATCAGTTTACAGGTAAAGTACAGATCTTCATTTAAAATCAACTGTCTGATATCATGAAAAAAAGTCCTACCTTCCTAACAAGGAAGGCAAGGCTTTTAAAAGTGAAACTGGCCCACACACTGGAAATATATCAACTAAGAATAAGTAACAAGTTCTTAAAATTTGTATTATTTGCCTTTAATTTCAGCAGGTAAATGTGGAGTGAGTCATTCTGCTCCTATAAATAAGATAACGAGATTTTTTTACATTTGAAATAAGAAAATGAAGTAGTTGTTTTTTATTTTAAACATATATCATCCTGTTTCAATGGTAAATTGTTGGTCTTACCTGTTAAAATCAAGAGAGAATATACTTATTTTAAGAATATTTGACTTACTTACTTTTCAGTTTTTACAGTGCATCTTTACGGATCCTCCACCGTATGTCAGAATGAAAATAAATTAAATTCAACAATACTTTGAGGATCTCAAAGGGAAAATAAATGTTGCTGTAACTCATAAGATTGTTTTTCTTTTTAGTGGGTTGTTGTAAATGTTGATAGCTGTAGGCAGGAAGGAACTTTTGCAAATATCTTTTTTACACAAGATCTGGACATGCTAGATGTGTGGATTTGGTTCTTATTCTAATCTGATCAAAACACATGGTTCCAGTTAAAGCCCTGGTAAAGTTTAGCAAGCTCGGTGTTTACGTTGGTATGGAGGATTGGAGTCATAAAAAAACATGCCTCATAAAAATAATTCAGATTATGACTCAGAGTTTCACTTTTATTCAGAATTCTAACTTTGTTTTAGGAAGTCTTACTTTTCTCGGATTTCTGTGTAAGTGTATTAGGCCAATTAAAGAGAAAAAATAACATAAAAAAGTCAGAAATTTGACATTAAATTCAGACTTTTATGGAAAAGGATTAGGGACATTAAAAAGAAAAAAATAACATTAAAAAAGTCAGAATCCAGAGTTTTATATAAGAGGAGTAGGGACATTAAAAAAGTGAAAAAGAAGGTGAGAATTCTGAGATTAGTCGGGATTTAAAGAACAAAATCATAATTCTAAACGTAAACTTTTCTAGATTAAAGACAAAATTCTAAGATTAAATGTAATATTCTGAGATGTAATTCAGAATTCTTAAATCAAAGTCAGAATTCTTAGATAAAATCAGAACTATGAGATAAATGTAAAATTCTAACATTAAAATCTGAATTCTTAGATAAGTCATCATTTTGAGAACAAAATCAGAATCCTCTCTCTTTCAGTACTAATCTAATTTGCGATGGTAGAACAGAAACACTAAATATTGTCTGCTAACCTGTAGAAAAGTAGCTGGAAGAAGATCTTTCTGCAGGACTGTAACAGTGAGCTTTGGATGTTTTATCGCCTCCCTTTGATTCCTGCTCATCCTGCATGTGTGGCAGGAACATAAATATGGATCCATGTCCAGCCTAGTTAGCCAGTAGCTAAAAGAAACACGCTCCCTGCCCCATGTTATATTTATAGCTCAGAAAAGCTGAAAACCATGTAATAATAATTAAAAGTTTCTAGAAACTTAGATTCATATTAAATCAAATTTCAACAGAACCAGTAATTGCACCCCTAGTAATTCTGGGAAACCACTTCCTAACAAAGTTAAAGGTTGAATTTAGGAAATGTATTCGTTTTTAACTTTTATTTCTTTGCATCTTAAACAGTGGAACCAAATATCTCCTTGTCTGTAGGTAAAGCTCTAATAAAACATCATCCTAGACTCCAGCTTCTGTGGTTGTTCTGAACAGGGATGCAGCTGGGTGTTGATCCGAGCAGTTCTGGTCCAATCAAACTTACATGTCTGACTCACCCTGAGTAGCTGCTGGTCACCACCTTGAGGCTCGCGGCGTTACGGAGCAGCTTATCCAGGGTGCTGACGATGCGTGAGAACTTGGGCCTCAGGTTTCTCTCCTTCATCCAGCACTCCAGCATCAGCTGGTGCAGAACCATGGGGCAGTCCATGGGCGGGGGCAGCCGGTAGTCCTGCTCCACGGCAGTCATCACCTGAGAGGCAGAACGAGACTCATAAGAAGAGTCGTTTTCAAGCATTGCTAAATTTAAACACTGCGATGCTAACATTGAAAAGCTAAGCAGTCACCCAGGTTTGAAGTTGGAAAACGTTCGCTGGAACATCCGATAAAGTCTGAAATCAGGCTAGAAGGTCTGAGGTTCTTCAACAAACCCAAACCTAATTCAAGTATGGCCGCCACGCTCAAAACATAAAGAGAACTGCAGAGACAGTGTTCATTTACTCTTACCAGTTTGTAGCTGATTTAAATCAGAGGCATTCAGTACTCTGCGACATCTGTGACTCTACTTTAAAGGTGTGACAGTACATCTACCCATTGAGCAATAAACCCGATCTCCATAGATGAAGTTAACTGTTCAAAGTTCAGCAGGTGTTTACAGTTTTCAGCCAGAAATAGACTCTCCTGCAGTGAGAGCGCCTGGATTGATGCTCCTAGAGCACAGATGATGTAACACTGACATCAAATCTCAAAGACAGGCGGTAAATTTAGATCAGTTATCTCAATAAGAGCAACAAAAACATGAACATGAAACCTTGGGCTGTGTTTATGAAAGTGTGATGACATGCAGCTTATACAGCTCTTGTTTTAGTAATACAGAGGCTCTCAGCTTGTTTTTATACTATTCAACTTTTTCTTTTTATGCTTGTCAGTCTCAGCTAAAAAATATTCGGTATTTGGACTTATAAGAAACATGTTTTATACATAAAAAAGAAAGAAACAACATTGGATTGATTGTCAGCTAACTAAATTTATCTCGATGGGTCAGGATGTGGCCGAGTATTTAAACTGTTTCGTTTTGGGGATCTTAAGCATTTATCCCTGACAGGCAGTCTATCCGCGATTATGTCACTTTTTATCTTTTTCTTTTTCACAGCAAAAATAATGAAGATTTCCGAATCCGGTTCTTGAATGTACAAACGACACACTTTGGAGAGAGAGGTAAACATTTGTCCCTTTACTTTTCTGTAAATATGTACCAGCTGAACCTAGCTGGTGTCCAAACTGCAGGTCGGGGGCCATTTATATCACCCTGACGGCCCTGACCCTGACAGACATGCAGCACTGATGCCACCAAACATGGGAGGTTGACGCCAGTGGAGGCTTTTTTTTTTTTTTTCGTTAAATAATAACGAGATATGAAAATCTTCCTGCAATCTGAAATGTCAGGAAAAAAAAACAGGCAACATGCATTTATCCATATAAAAACCACAGTCTTTGTCTTTAATTGTCCTTAATGTATAGCAGTCAGGACCACATCTATTCAGAGACTTTTCTGTTTTTGCTGAAAATAGAATAAAGCTAAATAAATTAGTGAAAGACAGATTTTGCAAACATGAATCCTTTATTAAAATAACAAAAATGTAGGGAAAGCTATGAACCAACAAAAATGTACACATTTCTGTGCTACAAAACAAATGGAATATCCTATGTCTAACATACTAGATGTTTATGAAATAGAAATAGATGTTGAGCAGTTAAAGCAGTCATAGAACTGTATTTTATATATACAGTCTTTTGAAATTCTAAAAAAAAACTCTAAATAAGCGTCATTTGAACCCCTATTTATACCTCTTTTCTTTCTCTCAAGGTTAAACACAGCTAAAAGTTAATTTTTCTATTGCCGTTGTTCCACTAAAGTACGTTTTAAGATCATTTGAGGTAAGAATATTATACATCTAACCTTTACTATGTGGCCCATTTACTGATTTAGTGCGTAGGTTTTAATAAAGTTTCGATGTTGAAAGAACCGTAGCGACCAGCGGAGCTTCGATGCTACCTGCAGCCATGGCTAACGTTAGCCCGTCTGCAGCAGCCATGGCTAACGTTAGCCCGTCTGCAGCAGCCATGGCTAACGTTAGCCTGTCTGCAGCCATGGCTAACGTTAGCCCGTCTGCAGCAGCCCTCTCTCAGCATAGCTGTCTGTGAAGTACCGGTGGCTCTGATGGCGTTTTTTTGTTTGTTTTTTTCGGCAAAAGGTCAATTTTAGTTGTGTGTGTGTATCTGTGTGTGTTGATAATCATTCCTAAAATAAATGAAAATAATTTATTATTATCTAGAGACTATTAACAATAGGAGTTTAAATGCAGCTCCAGACGAGCTTTTAATGCAGTGACGTCACGAGTAGCTTCGGTTCCAATTGACACAGATCTGTCTTGCGTGCTCGTGTTCTCCCCGAGTCCATACTTTTGGCGTTCCTTTGAAGAACGTACTTGGCGAGAACGCGAGTCCATACTTGCGTTCTTGAGTATTAAGAAACGGCCCCAGTGTAGGCCCCAGATGGGCTCGGGGCCCTGCCCATGTTGATGACATCACAATAAGACAAGCTGTACTGCACACATTTCAAAAGAATCTAATCTTTTCAGGGTCTCTGTTTATCATTTACTATATTTGTGATTATTTTACACTTTCTCTGGCAAGCTAAACGAGCCGAAAGTAGACAACAGTTATTCTAACTGTCAAAGGCAAGTAATGCTTTTATATCAGACTGAGCTCTGCCGTTTTGACAAGGTGACACAAAACATTTCATTAATCCTTTGTATTAAGATCTCAGGGCAAAAAAATCTTCAAAAAAGGGATTTCATTGAGGTTTTACACAAAGAAAACATCAGTTATTCTACTAGATAAAGGGTTGTTTTTACACAAAGCTAAAAGTTGTGCAGCTTAATATAAGTAACTGACCGAGCTAAAAGATGCTAATGTGTTAGCTGCTAAGCATAGCTAGCCACGGTGCTAACCACCTCGGCCCTTTATATAATGATCTTGCAGTTAATTATTTCACTAAAAACAGATTGTTTCAGTTTATTTTTACATCAGGTAAAACTTCATCGGTCATTAGACACACTAAAGCTTGGTTTATGCTTGACACGTCCGCCAGGCCGAGCCTTTGGGTTTTGTGCGAGCTCTGCAAGGAGCACCTAGGAAAATTTGTGACGATGCGGACAGATCCACGCAGACAACATGGCGAACGAGCAGCAGCTCCTGCTGGCAAGGGTTCGCAAATGTAAACATCTAGAGACATCCCTTGATTTAGCTCCTAAATATCACCACTATCAGCAGATTGTGGAAAGAAATTAGTGTTGCTCCCGAACAGCATGAAGATGCTTTGATAAAGCAGTAAAGGGCTGTGTTTTGTACTTCCTCGTGTTGTGTGGTGTTGCTGCCGACGCCGTGACGGGCGGCTCATTTTTCACGCGTCAAGCATAATGAGTCCTGGCATTTGAGCATTTCCCTCTGCCCACCTCTGCCCAGTGAAGGGATTTTTTAGGCTAACAAAATTACCGTAGGTTTTACAAGTAAGTCCGACTAGGAGATCTGAGTTAGCCTTTAGCTCATTGGTTCTTTGGAAAGTTGCACCCATGTGATTCAAGCATACAGTGCAGTTCAATTAAACTAGTAAAAATGTTTAAAAAAAAAGACACCAAAAAGTGGGTTAATCAACCTTAAATGCATTTCAGAAGCAAACCTCATCATTTCCCACCGTGCCGTCCTGACTAACTCACACAAAGACTCTCTGTTTAGCGTTTGTTGGCATTCTTAGAAGGATAATCGCTGGTTTCTGTCTTATGTCCTCCGTTTGACAGCTGCTCGGCTCACGCTGTCAAACACTCCATCCTTCCTTTCAGCATCAACACCAAACTCTATAAAACTAATCCCAAATTTGTCACTTTAGAACTGCTGTGACTGACGCCAGAAACAATAAGTAAAGGAAGAGCACGTCGGCTCATTGATTAGATTTTGCCTAGCAACTGCATTTGCCTCCATAAGCTCTGTATGGGTTTCCAGCTCCCTGCTTCAATAAAAGAAAGAAAAAAAAACAGCATTTGGGAACAATAAAGCAGTTCTGCAGCACTCCTCTCCTCCTGCTGCTCGTCCTTTGATTTCGTGTCGTGCCTCCAGCCAGCGAGTACCTCTGTTTATATCTCATATTTGTTGACTGTTGCTTATTGAGCAACGGCACAAAGGACAGGCAGAACAATGGTGAGCCTCTGCTTTGATGCTTTCATTACCCCGTTAGGGTCGTGTTGTGAAATTCATACATGCATTACTGCCGTTTTTCATTTTGATTGATTTTTTTTCTTCTTGCTTTATTAGTATCCGTGTTAACACGTCTCCTTTCTGAAGCCCAATACAGAGCGGAAACTCCTAGGAGAGCTAAGGCAGAGGTGTGCAGGACACACCGCTTCAGCACTTTGCTCAGCGAGGAGGAACCCAGAGATTTCTGTTTTCTTTTCCCACAAAGCTCGGAGCTGCAGCTTCAGTGTCTGTGCAGTGCAGATAGCCGACAGGTAACAAGGCCCATAAAAAAGCCTTTTTCTGAGAATGCCTTTGTGAGTGTGAGGAGGGAGGCTTTGCGGTATGGATTTGTAGGGTGTGGGCAGGCTGGAGCTGTAAATAAGGTGTTAAAAAAAAACAGAGGCACGCAGCTGCACCGGCATCTGCAGACTGGAGATAAAGACTGCAGAGCAGAGCCAGGTTTCAGTGTGTCACTCTGGAAAATCAAAGCCACAGCAGCTCTGAAGAACTCCCAGCCGGACACTAAACTTTGTCTCCTCCCCTCATGTAGGTTCTGATGAGAGCGTGTGGTGGCGGCGACTAACTCACGTCCTGGTTGCTCATGTCCCAGTAAGGCCTCTCTCCGTAAGACACCACCTCCCACATGACGATGCCGTAACTCCACACGTCACTGGCGGAGGTGAACTTTCTGAAGGCGATGGCTTCAGGCGCCGTCCACCGAATGGGAATCTTTCCTCCCTGCTCTCACACACAGACACACACACACACACACACACACGCACACACACACACACACACATACACAGATGGGGATCGTCAATATGATAGACTAGCACTATGTTTTCAAATGACACACATGGCCTTGCAAAAGTATTCACACCCAGTGAAAAGCTTTTCCATCGTGTCACATAACTGTGAATTGAAAGGAAGTGATTCATAGTCTAAGATTCATGATATAAATCTGAAAAGTGTGGCATGCATTTACCCTTATATCCCTAAAAAAGTCTATTACCTATCAGTGTTGCCTAATCAGTAATCAGACTCCCTCTGTGCGTAATTTAATCTGTACAAATACATTTACACATTAAACTGCATCATAGAGATGAAATAAACAATAAGGCCGTTTTGGATCAACTTGTAGGGAAGTTTAAAGCAGTTTAATGAATCTTCTGAAAATAAAAAGTGCATGGTATGATTCCAAACCAAACCAGGGATAACCAAACACTCTGGAGGAGCTGCAACGATCCAAGGCTCAGCTAGAAGGATAAATAGAGGTCATACTCCCAAAATAAAGGTAAGCTGATACGTCGGTAGGCTGATATTTGGTTCTGATATTTGTGTTTTTCTGTCTTGTATTGCCATCAGCCAATACGTGCATTCATGCAAATTGAAGTCATGCATGATAAAAAAAACAATATTTAAAAGTGTTGGATAATTTATCTCATTTCAAGACATACTTGCTAATTTTTAGTGTTCGACATGCTTTTTTCTAGATTCCAAAATCTTAAATGAAGACATCTTATCAAATGAAATTATCTCGCTGCGTGGACGGAAAATTCCCCTTTTTAAAGTAGCTTCTCCCAGGGATTCAGTTTTTTTATCTTGAATTTGGACACCCCGTTTCTGCACTGATCTCACTGTTTGCAAGCCATTGTTAATGTTCCATTAGATTTCTTAAAGGGATCCACGAATAGCCGAAAACGTTGGACCAAATATGTTGTCATTTTCCTATTAACTTTACCGTTTGTTATTTGAAAAAACTCATAATTATTTATTTTTTTAGCCAAGGAGGTGGCCATTTTTATCACCTGTGCAATGCATGCTGGGTAGATGAGTGGTACCTGCAGACTAAATACAGGGAGGCCAACATTACCCTTCTTGTTTTTTCTTCTACTGCATTTAAATGGTGTAAATTTAGACAATGCTTAACTGTGTCGCTTTCCTCAAAGTTTTTATGAGCCGTTAAA
>JAUZNJ010105079.1:0-20719 GCA_034780135.1 Jordanella pulchra | reverse complement strand
TTAAAGTATGAAATGTAAATTATTTTATAAAAACAGAGCCGATTTCAACCAAACTACAGATAGTTATTATTACAACATAGTATCTGATGCTTCTCTTTCTTTAAAAAGTATTTACCCTGACTGCTGTGGACACAGGGTCAAAGGTCAAAGAGTCACTGATTCCATTGATGGCTCTGTAGCAGAGGTGTTTTTATACAGGGCACACACAGAGGTAAATAATGGCTCAATGCCTTCTACAGCCAGGCCCATGGAGGACTTCTGTGTAACGTCTAACCTTTGCCCCTTGTTTGGGGTAAAATGAGCTCCGTTGGATTAATGTGCCCCCTGTTGGACAGGACAACACTCTGCTCCAATCATGTAAACTCTAATAATCTTAAAGCTTTATCATGAAGCATTTTTTTCTCCCTTTTTGATTCCTTCAAGTTTTCTAAGCTATTGTTTGTGGTGGTGTTTTTTTCAGAAGCCTGTTTCAACCTCCCTAACTCAATCAGAGAAATGATGTTACCTAGAACACCTGTCAATACTGGACAGATTTTTGTGTGAGTTTGAACCTGGTAGCCAGGACCCAGCTGATAGATGGCCAGGATCTGAGCAGCGCTGAGAGCCTCTGCAAACAGGTAAACTGCCCCCATCTGTCCACAGAAGACACGGTTGACATCAGCCGTCTCAGAGGATCCAAGGAAGCACTTGTCAAATGTCTGAAAGGAAGCACAGAAGGGAGGACAGTTTAGAAAAGGAACATGAACACAGAGAGAAGGAACTGTGTTTATTCAAGCTATAAATGGCATCAGTGTCAAATAAATGACTGAAGCTGCTTCGATTCTGGGTGATGGTCTTCTGATCAACAGAGACACAACAGCAGAAGTGTTGAGAATAATTAGGTCGCGTCTCAACATAGAGGCTAATGTACTTTGATGACGGATTACTGCGTAGTGGGGGGGGGTCCATTTCAAAGAAAACATGTCATATTACAGAATGACTCCAAGCATTTCTATGCCTCCCATGTGATAGCCTTGTAAGTGATGAATAAAAAGGGGTGGGGGTCCTTTTTTATTTGCGCATACTCAGTGTAACTCTTAGCCATGCTTATTTCTAAAACAGAACACACAGGCACAGGGCTATCAGAGAAGCCCAAGACACAATATTAAAGCAGCACAACCTGTAAACAGACATGAGAGACAAAAGATGACATGAAATTGTTTCAGAACTAAAGGGGAAAAATGAAGAACCCCGACATAGAATCCATTAAAAATACTTTCAGTCGGATTAAATCTAATTTAACCCTTTAAAGCCTGAACCATGAAATAATTGACAGAAAATTCTGATTTTTTTATATAAGAGTTGTCATTGAATTTAATGACAAATTATAAAAAGAAAAATACATACATTTTGTATAAGCTAAATTAGATCATTTATTTGCATTTTGATACATTAGGCATTTCTGTATAATATTTATACAGTTTCTGTTCCCTACATGTGTCGGTTTTTTTAAGTCTGGGTTTTCAAGAATGAAATAATCCCACTGATGATGCAGAGGTCTCAAAAATTCAGGTATCAGATACGATACATTTGGCTTCAAAGGGTTAAAGCCTCTGAGGTTTGTCAAAAAACATCTGAGAACAAACATCATGAAGGAACATAGCAGGACGGAAAAAAGGTTTTAGAGAAATTCAAACCTTCAAAGTTGGCTTTTAAAACAATAGAATATGCTAAGAAGCAGCCTTGGTCAATCCAGACAAAAATTTAAAATATTTTGGAAACCTTTCATAAAAACATCCTCTCCCTTCATAACTATGGAATACTTATAATAGATTATAATATAATCTACATTAAATTCAAACCATATACATTTAAGTCTGTACTTTTAACGCCACTAAATGTACTTTTATAAGCATGATTTAGATGCGTAAATCTACAGATAAAGGGGAATTAAAAAACATTTTTTTCCCCACTTACGTCGCTGGTGTTGACGAACCAGGCGATATCTCCAAAGGAGGCCAGCTCTCCGTTCACAAAGCAGCTGATTTCACTGTTTTTCCATCGGTTGTAGATGTGAACCAGGGTCACCATGTACCACTGCAACAAAGGACAGCTTTTACATTTTAACACAGTAACCTCAAAAATAACTTTTAATTAAATAACCTATTCCTATCACATTTCAGAACTTCCCCTAAAGGCACAATCTCACCTACTTGTGTTTTTTTTTTTAATTAGGCTCTGCCGTTTAACCACTGAGGCTATAAGATGGATGGTAGATAGAGTTTGAATCAACTAAAGTTAGCTTTTGGTTTGCTGGTATATCGCGCTGCTGCCCTCCTCAGACGATAACCGAGGTTTTTTCTGACTGAGGTGTTTATACAGTGACTGGAGGGAGCAAAGGTTTGAATATTCCCTCCATCCTTCTCATTTATCAACTCTCCGCTGGTTCTGCTTCACCTCACAGATGTTCTAACAAGAGTAATGTGATGCTCTGCCACATTTGTTTAAAAACCCCATGTTGCATACTGCCAAACAAACGCCTCAAAGCAGAAGATATGCTGGAATATTCTAAACTTTGATTAAACTCTATATTTGTGCCTCAAAATGGTGAAAATTTGCAGATTTTTCCCTTCATTTCTTGTAATGTCCACAGAAGCACGTCTCAGGGTGTGCATAACCATTATCTTGGCATCTAGTTAAAACTCTGGTGTGCATCCATGGGGTTTATTTAAATACAATAAAAGTTCTGTGCTCTAATTAAAGCGATTTCTTTTTTAAGTAATTAGTGTGATTATTTCCATACCTTCTGTGGTTTGAAGTCGTACTTCACACAGTGCTGGAACCCTTTGCCCTTTGATTTTAATGAGGTCACTATCAAACAGCCGCCCACAAAGTGTGCAGAGTAGCCCATGCCTTTACTGGTGCGGAAGCTGCAAAGAAACAAAGGAAGAACACAAACATACAACTTTAGTGGATCCAGCATGTTGATGCCTCCAACACCATCTAAACAGTAACATAGGGAACAGATTGTGATAAATCAAACTTTAAAGACATGTTGGAAGAAAAAAAAAATTTTCCGAGTCTTATGGGCTCCGTCAGATTCAGTTTCCAAATCCGACAAAACCCTTCATTCATATTTAGTCAATTAATCCTATTAGAAAAAGCTGAGCTTGGATTACTAATGATTATAAGAGTCTCATGTTGGGTAGTTTCAGAGACTCCATCAGATTCTAAGGTTAGTTTTAGATAGAGATCTACATCATGAATCAAAAATTATAAAAACGTATGCTTTATAACTTTATGCTAAAAAAGGGGGATTAAAGTAAAAACTACAGCCTGCATTAGGACTTATTAACCTACTACTGAGGCATGTGGGAGGCGGTTTTATGCTCCATACTGCAGACACAGCAGCAGGACTACAACTAATGTGCAGTAAATTACCTATATAATCCCTGGGACATGTACACAGTACTTTAAGATGTCCATTTATTCAGTTTATTAGCCAAAATAGCTCGATATAGAGATGAATTGTCCTTTAAGTTGTAGTTGAACATAATTCCCAGGTTTGGTCCCCTGTTACTTTACCTACCAGTATAGATAAGGCTTGTCTTTGTCAACGTTGATGTTGTTTAGAGGATCCATTCGAATCCATGTGTGGAATGTAAACCCATTCTGGTACGGCCATCTGGCAATGGGGGGTAGAGCTATAGCCTGTTAGAATAAAAACATAAAGACGTATGAAAAAAGTACAGATTGCTAAATTAAATGTAAAAGTTTTTTTTTTATGTGATCATATCAAAACAGTTCTTATAGTCTAAGGCTACGTTTACACTGCAGGTCTACAAACAGTGAACCTACATCTCCTTCTGATACAAGTTTCTTAGATTAAAAGTCAATTAGTGACTAAAAAGTCAGCAGATAAGAAAGTCCTCAACGTGAAACTAATTCAAAGCAATCAGGTCTTATCTTTCATCCACTTTATTAGTGGGAATTATTTTCACATCGGTGTAAAAGACAGTGAGGGATAGAATACTTGCTCTAATGAAGTATGGATGCATCTATTTCTAGGTCAGTCAGATGGGAATATGTACACAGTATGGCACGATGACTGGGAAAAGCAAGGTAAAAAACACTCGACAAAAAATACAGCTGCCGCACTGTCCTCCCCCTACAGGGTTCAGGTAAGCACGCCTATTTAATGTCATCAGCAGTCTCCCCATGTGTTAGTACAGCAACCATACCCCACGTGACAAACACAGCTTACATTATGGCTCATACAGGACAAAAGTTTCAATACATCTCTCAGTGAGACATACTTACTGCTGCATTTTTCCCAGGAAAGCTGAAGAACGAGTCTGGACCGTTCCTGTGAGCCATGTGCTTTAGAACAGCCAAAAGCTTTACAGCATGAGGCGGCTGAGGAAACAAAAGAAATAAATGCATCTCATAGGGCTGGGAGGAGTGATAGAAGAGATTTTGAAAATTTTATTTGCCATTTTTTTCCCCCAAGAGATATAAGAAGACGTTGCCTGAAATCTACCTCTGGAAATATACAAGATAGTGAATACATTGTTTAAATTAAACGTTTTCTTTCTATCAAAAGAAATAAAGGATGGCTGTGTAGCCTCTTGGTTTTGTTTTTATTCTAATCAGTAAATAGTAGAGCATCTCTACAGGCTGCACAGACAGCCTAATAAAACTCCTTAGCATGGACAGACTTGTATAGCTTTTCATGAATGCTACTCACATTATGACCCTAATGTAAGATCAGGACACCAATGATTTACTACTCCAACTTGTTGTTTTTAAACTGACTTTGTATAAACCAAAGGTTGTGGCACTTGTCTTTAAATGATTTAATCAAACAAGTTTGTTTTCTAGAATATAAAGACGTGTTAATTTTCTGAATACTTTCTGGTTTTCTGGGGTAATGGTATAAATTATAAAGATAAAAAAAGTGGCTTGAAATAAGGTTTTGAGGTTAAGCCTATGGACAAACAAACAATGTCATTTCTCTTTGGATCCAGCACCAGAGAGGAGCATGTGGTTTCACATAAGGCATCGCTCTGTGACTAGTCCACTATTGCCTGTGGTGTGAAAGAAGTTTAAACCTTTCTAGCAAATTCCTCATGCAGGTCCAAGGAACCGAGACAGATCACTGCGTTTTGACTCTGACTCACCCACTGGCCCTTTTCTCTTTGCAGCTTGCTGAAGAAAAGCTTTAGCTCCTTCACTGTGATGCTGTAGCTAGCAAGCACACCCAACATGTCCACCAGCAGCTCTGCAAAACACACACAGAGCAGAGGCTGGAGATTACAGCTGGAAACGTACCGGGATTAAACAGAAACAGAAGAGACAAAAACAGACAACAATTCATTCATTTTAGACTGATTTAAAATATCTGTAGGTATGTTTATAAAGAAAAGGTTAAGATTCAAAGTAAAGTACGGTAAGTAGGTCTCCAGCTCTCAAACTGGTGACTTAAAATGGGACACCCCAGGAGTCCCAGCTGCTTTGGAGCACCTTTCATGACTTATTATGAACAGCTGATAGGCAGATTTAAAGTGATTTCATTTTTTACAGATATCAGCCACTTCTAGCTTGTTACCCACAGGCTGGTTACCAGTATCAAGGTATTCCAAGGGTTTAGATAAAAAGGCATTTTTAAAGTGCTGAGGTTTACCATCATACTACTCTGATGATTTAGTTACTCTAAACATATATAAAATAAGTCGTCCTATCCCAGGTGTCGGTGTGCACTGCTAGTCAGATTACAGGGTACCTTCTATTACACCACGGATGCAAGCAAATATTCGACGTAGGATTAATTGCCAATAAATGCTTTAATAGATTAAAATTTGTTCCACCCGATTAGTAGATGACGTCAACTTAAAAGCTGTTTATTTTGTAGCATTACTGCCGTACACTAGGGGGCACTGCTCTTCATTATTAAGTGAATCCTCACTGGTTTTTGCAAGAGAGCAATGGCACTTTAGAGCAGAAAAATGTATGGATCCAGAGTCCAGCCCATGAATATTTACTCTGTTTAATGGCAACAAATATGCAGAAGGTACTTAATGCGCTTCAGTTTGTAACTATAAACACTTGATAAACTTCAAAAATTACGACCTAAATAGCCAAACATTTAGCTGAGTTGCATGGCACAGCAGAGGAATATCTCCGTTGTGTGAGGAGGGCGAGGATTTGATGATAGAAAACTGAAAGAAAAAACTGTAACATGATAGAAAAAGACTTACTGGCAATTAGGAGGGTTGTGCAACATGGCTGAAAAATGTATCACCATATAAGCCTTTTGTTTCAGTTGATAAATGATAATTATCTATTCCTGTTTACCTATTTGATATAAGAACTATGGAAAAAAAAGCCCAAATTGAAGTTGCTATCCTAACCCTACCTAATTAAGACCTTTAAAACTAGGTCAGCTCTACTAACAGCCTTGCTTACTTTGGCTCTGAGAGGTTGAGAGACTAAGTCATTTCCTCTGCCTAGATCCCCCAGAATATCATGTGGTTCTGGATCTGAGTTCAGTGGAATTATAGAAAAATTTAATCAGTCCTATTTTCTGTTGTACCAATCTGCTATTTAATGTAATATATGTATGGACATTTATTTTTAATAGCCCAGCCCTACTGTCAGTAAACATGGTTTTTGTGTGTTAATGCACTTGAAGGAGCCAAGTTTTAATTGTACTCTGAGAGCAAACCCAACCCCCTGTGTAAAAGCATTGCTAACAGCACAAAGTCTCTCCCAGCACTAAATGCTGGATTACACTCAAAACAGAGAGCTGCACATTTACAGTCCACTTCACTGATACAAAGAGGCAAATAATCTGACAGCATTTCAGAGCAACTTACCCTGTATCATGATAGCTTTAAGTCTCTGTGTATTGGAAATTATGTGTGTTTCACACATTTTTATTGTTGTTTTTTTAATCAGTAACCTGATTTTATTTATCCAGTCAGTATTTACAGCTGGCCTAAGAAATTGTAATTTACGATGAACCTTTTTTTTTATTAAGCATATTGTAAAAAATAAAAATAAAAAAAATAAATAAAAAAAGCCAATCATGCTATGTTATCCTTTTGATAGAAGAGAGAAAATTCAGGTTTTTGAGAAAATGGCTGGGTGTAAATTAATCATTAGTTGATCAATAAAATCAGTTAACTTTAGATTAATCAATTATTACCTATCAAAAAGAAACATTCAGGTATGTGGAAATACAAAGTATTCTTCCTGCAAAGCAGCCTACAGCTGGAGAGCTAGCTTAGCAATTAGCCTGGCTAACTAAGGAGAACAGATGTTTGCACTTGTGCTACTCCACATAGACCAAAACGAAAAGGTGTGAAAGTTAGCAAAATAACTGGAAGCTGTTTCTGCTGTATTTATTTTATCTATTTATTGACTGAAATGAATAAAGAAGAAATAAAATATTACTGTATTAGGAATACTTGTTGATTGGTGGTGTTAAATGAATCAATTAGATTGTGTTATAAATTGTTTTAAATTGAAGTGGCAGCATTTAGATCAGACACCAAACAGTCGAGTATCAGACCAGACCAAGTAAATTCAGTATTAGCTGGGAGCCACAAAACATTATCAGCTAAATATGTACATTTAAATAAATTTAATCAGTGTAATAGAGACATGAAGGCCATAGAAACAAGTAGTTACGCTTTCCTTACACTTCCCGTTTTCTGCTGGTCTATAATCAATGCCTTAACTGCTCCTAGACTGAGGTAAGAGTCGTTCAGTGGTGCAAAATCCTGCTCTGATACTGCCGAGTGAGACTGTAACTGTCTCCAAGTCAATACTGAACAATGAATTTAAAAAAAATGCAGCTCTGGAAAATGAGATGAAAGGACATAAAGTGGGGAGACTTTTTTTTTTTTTTTAATTATAAAAAAGTTTTATACAAAATCTCCCATAATCGAGGTCTTTCCACTCTTAAAAAAATATATTTAGTTGCTTCACCTTCATGTGAAGGTCAAATCTTAACGGCCGTTATCTTCTAGGAGACATGATGGTAAATAATTTACTACATAAACAAAAGTGCAGCTCTTATTGTGAAGGAAACTGCTAGCCAGTCTTTGTTGATGTATGTTTGTGAGTGTACAAACTGACCTCTTTCTCTCCAGCCAAAGTTACCTTTGTAGTGGTGGACTTTAAACTCCACTAACCAGGTATGCTATGCTTTTTAAAAAAGCCAGCATTTTTTTAGCCACACCTCTGTGTATCAAGTCTGTTCCTTTGGTGACATTTTCTAAATCTCTTAAGCAAAATAGTTTTCTTTCCAGGATGAAAAGAGCTCATGGCAAACCTTGTTCACAGTATTAAACCAACTTACCCTTAAATCAGAAAACACATTTTATTCTACGCAGGAATCCCCCTCTTTAGACAACCATGTAAAGGAAGGAAGGGCATGTCATTGTTCATTTGTTAAGATAGGAGTATTGAAAATGTGCAGTAATATAACCTGCCTCAGTCTTAAGGCAGTATGTGGGCTGTAGTGTACGCTGACGTTAAAGAAACAACTATTAAGCCTTTCATCTACCACATCTTGGAAGAGTATTCACACGCTTACAATCCAGCTCTATCAACCTCTCACCCTTATGTATGGCCACAAGTTTCTGGTGCATCTCAGATTCTCTGCAGGATTGAAAACCTTTCTCTTTGACAAAATAAAAGCTTGATGCATGCTTCGTATTCACGGTAACTAGTTTAAGGTTCCTCTCTCTTCAAAGGCTCTTGCAGGAAAGATTAGGCCAGGACCATCTTGAGAAAAGTAGTAGAATTTCACATATATGTCGAAAAGAAAAACGTGGAAAAAAAATTCTTAAAAACACTTCCCCCACCACCCCCCAGTACCTGCAATCATATTGTCAGTCTCAGCTATTCTGTGCAACACCTGCTGGATCAGCCCCACTTCAGTGCACGCCTGCAGGTTTCGTACACTTTTCTTTAGGATGGCAGTGAAGATGCTCCAAATCTCAGCCTGACAGGTTGGTTCACATTTGTCCAACAGCTCCACCATGCACACGATGCTCTCCGGCTCCTGGATGATGAAGTTCATCTCAAGGTCAAACTGACCCCCAACCAGCTGGAAACAGATACAAAAACAAACACGTTTCACTGAAAGCATCCGATTTACTGATACATACGCTTATTCAATTAGAAGTTAATAATACTGTAATTTTACAAAATATGAAAGTATTTTTTCTTTTAAAGCAACAATTAAATGATCATAAAATAAAGGTAAGGAAAGAAGCAAGTATTTCAGCCCATCTCTTTGTTTCTCTAGCGGTAAACTGTAGTGTGTTGAGTTAACATTCAAACAGAGGGATAAACAACAAGCATCAAATGCAAATACTCTTGTTAAGTGTGTCAAAGCCAGACGTTCAGACAGAAATAAGCATTAAGAATTGAACCTAGAGGTCTACTGTTCCTGCAGGTGGCTTTGAGATACTAAGTGCAGCTGACACACCCTGTCAGACACAGCTCAGGGCTGCGGTAACTTATAGTTTGTTTGAGAGAATACATGCAGCTGAAGCAGAGATTTTAACCTTCCAGTGACATCTATGCAGTTTTCCATATAATGTTTTTTTAAATGCTCCAGTAGGACCAAAGAAGCAGGTTTAATTTCTTCCATCAGCTGTTATCATACACCTAAAATCTACAGCCCACTAAAAGAAATGAAATATTAAGGAAGCGAGGGCCAGACTGATTCACCTATTGCAAAGTGGCGATGTTCTTTGTGTCTGAAATGAAACGTATGTGGTATAAATGTCATAATTCCTCATGTCTTAATAGCTTGGATGACATTTTTATTACCTCCCTCAGCTAATAGAAAAAGATAAGGAAAATAACAAGGCTGATGTCAAATTAATTATGTCCGTGCCTTCAAGATCCACTTATGTGACAGCATAATGGTTCAGTTTAATACAGCAAAAAGAATCCGGTCCATTCAGTAGAGGGAGGAGAGAAAACATCTGCATGCAAATACATGTGTACATGTTTGTGTATCCCTAGAAAAGAAAAAGTAATTTAATCTGTTAAGGAAGGTCACAGGCTAGGAAATGCAGAGCCTGTGATAGCCCCAACAATGCAAGCTTTTTTATTAAGAGAGACTGAACTCCTGGTGTTCTCGTCTCTGTGGAAGGTATTGTCAACATTTTTGAATAACCAAAGGCCCATTGTCCTTTCGCTGTTTGAAGCTTCAAATAGAAAATATTTCAAAATAGTGCAAATGCAAAGATGGGTAGACCGGGGAAATTGAGACTCTTCCACCTAAATTAGTAACTTGATTTCTTTAGTTGTGTACAGATATCTTCTTTATCTCTATGAGGCTGCTGCAGTGATAAATTATCAGCCAGATTTTTTGAAGGACCACTTTTTTTTTCTCATATTTTCCTATTGCTGTTTATTCTACACACTATGGATTTTGACAAATTAACAATTGGGATCAAACACAGATTTGATGTCAATCCATTTCTAAACCTCTATTCTATCAAGCTGAAAATTGATTTAAAAGATTTTAGAAGGATTTGATAAATTAAGCAACTGATTGACTCTTTGCAGCTTATAAAAAGAATTTGTTCTTTTGAGGTTCATTTCTTACAACTATAGAATAAATAAAGCCTCTGCAAAATGAATGCTCATTTACGCCCTCTTTAGCTAAAATGAAAAACCAATAGACTTTTCTGCCTTTTCAATTTTGTTCATTTTCATTGGATGGGTTGTGCTTATACATCATGTCACACAAAGGATTATGGGATTCTTTATAGCTGTTTCACATCAGTGAGAGACCATGTAAGCTTCTGATGCTAAAGGAACCATGATAGGAACCGTAGGGGCTCCTTTTTTCTACTTGCTGCCAGCACTATTCTGTCAGCACTTCCAGTGAATGCTCATGTACGTTCTTTGGCTAAAGAAACCTCACTAATAAGCCCAAGATTATTTTTCACTTTAGGAACATCTTTCTCCCATATGCTGATGAGCCTCTGGGCAAGACACTTAACCCAAAGCTGCATACAAGCTTCATATTATGGGTGGGGATTTATTGGATTATTTATTATAAAAGATTTCCTATTAGAATTCTGGTTTGACATGACTGTGATGAATTGCATATATTCTAGGTGATATTTTTCTCTGCTAGTTCAAAGAAAACATCATTTATTGATAAATACAAAAATGTGATTGAAGTTCAGTGGCAAGTATTACACTTCATATCACTGTCATTATGTAACTTCGACAGCAGTAACATGAAGTCACAGCTACACAGCTGCATAACGAGACTGAAATTAAGTTGGAAATGATTTGTTACTTCAATGTTCTCACAAGAAATATGACAAAATACATTTTCAAGTGTCTTGAAAATGGAGATCTATATCTAAACTACCGTCCACTTCATTGACATGAGGGGGCAGTAAAGTCTGACAGCATGTCAGAGCGGCATACCCCATTTTAATATGGTTTTACTCCCTTTTAATGGGATATTGTAACTATTACATATATTTCATTCTTTTCCTCTTATTGTTTCTTATTCAGGAGGAGGTTATATTTTCTTTATGTAGTCAGTATTTAATATAGCAGACACAACAAAATGTTCAAATATATATATATTTTAATTCAGCATATTGTAAAAAAATGTAGTCCCTCGTGTTATGGAATGACCCTTTTGATAGAAGAAACAACTCAGTGTTTTGTTGCTGTTTTTTTAAATAGCAGTTTATCAATTAATTACAAGTCAATCAATAAGATCAACTCGACTGATAACTTGAATCCATAGTCAACACATTTACTATAATTACATCTACAAAATACAGATGCAGTGCATCTTCTAAAATAATCTACATTTTCTAAGTTTAAAATAAACAACCTATAGTAATTAAATATTTACATTAATATATTAAATATTACAAGTAACCCCTACACAGGAACACTTGAGTCAACATGGCATCTAGACCTTCAACTCTTCCATCTATAAATTACCAACGCTTCTTGTAGTAACTCCGTGCCGAATACCTCCAAGTG
This sequence comes from Jordanella pulchra, assembly GCA_034780135.1. Classification (NCBI taxonomy): domain Eukaryota; kingdom Metazoa; phylum Chordata; class Actinopteri; order Cyprinodontiformes; family Cyprinodontidae; genus Jordanella; species Jordanella pulchra. The sequence goes on along the minus strand of JAUZNJ010105079.1, from coordinate 8,689 downwards.
TTATTACCAACTGCTAGGTGCCATTTTACCACAGTAGGTGATTTATGAGGCGACACTGCAAACAAGTCCTCATCCATCACATTCAGCTGACTGAGAGATGACACACAGGGGGCTAATTCATCTGTGACACAAGAGTCACACTGCAGTTACATCCACCTGGCACCAAAGCCAGGATAATTGGGCTGATTTTGGATCCCTTTTGTCACTGTCTAAAAACTGGAAAGTGTCCTGAGTTTAGGATGAATAGAGAAATGACTTTGTTAGACTTTCTCATGGTTTGAGGTTCCGACCAAAGAAACCTGAAACTTGTGCTTCACCACAACCACATTAGCCTCATTAATCTCACTTGTATTTTTGTCTGTGGCCATCCAAGGATACATTTATCCGTTTAAATTGATAGTAAATGCCAAGGTTAAATCATGACCTTTACTTATAACTTGATTTTTTTCTTTCAAAGAAACAACGGAACTTGCAAAGTGACGCCACAAACCACTTTTACAGTCACTTCTTGTTCTCCGCTGCCATAGAAACTTGTCCTATTTCGCAGCCTTATGTCAAATGGATCAAATAGTTTTATCAACTTAGTATGCCAAACACCCAGTGCTACTTATTATAGAAAGTATTAACTGAAAAAAAGAAACATTGTGAATAAAACTACTCTACGTGAATTGCACTTGGGTTTAAACTGTTAGAGTCATTTGCATTCATGTATATGTATTATAGTGCTAAATTTGTATTATATAAAATCTGATGGAGATTTAAAGGGCAAATATCATGCAAAATTAAATTTAAGCTTATAACTATGCTATAATGATCGTAATCATGCCCAGACTGGCATTTCTCTTCATTCATGCATGTCTCAATAACCCTCATGAGTTCTGCTGTGTGAGCAGCATGTGAATATGAGTGATTGGTGAATATCTGCATAAAAACGGTCTCCAGGAATCACCTCCCTTTACCACATGGCTCCGGCAACATCAACAATGGCCTACTTTGTCAGTTTATGAAGGGGTGATGTGAGCCAGAGTGTGTTAATTCCAGCTCGAAGTTAAGACAAAGTGCCTCTTTTAGCAAGGAATCTGTACAAGGAAGCAACTTATCTTTTAAGCAAATGTTTAAGTCTTCAACTCTATTTTTTTAGTCTTTTGAGAGGACTTTGTTCAGCCTTCAGGAGTGGTGTGACACTCTGACATCATGAATTCGGCGGCTTCCCTTTAAAGAAAAGTATTTTTCTTTGAGGTTGGAGAAAAACAAACATCATAATAAAACCTATATAGTTTTCATCATACGTTTGCCAATAAGTGGCTTTGAAATGCTTAAAAAGCATAATATAGGACCTTTGCTACTGATGCCAATGGCTTTACATTAGGCTGCCCTAAAGCTGTTCGTATTACCGTGAGAACAAAGTCATGAGACCAATTTCCTGATCAGAGTAGCAGGGGATGACGGGCCTCTCACTTGTGTCATAATCACTTTGATTATCATCACTGGGCTTTAAAAGATGGTATATTAGGGTAAAACTGTTACTAAGTGCTGCTTTAAGGTTAACCAGTTTTATTTCAGGTCACATCATTCCTAGAGTGTACAGGGCCTCTAATGAAATGCCATAAAGAGTGCTTGAGCTTATTTGAAGGTACTGCCGTTTTAAAAAGCAAGCCGTTACTGCAGCTTCTAGCTGAGCTGATGCCCTGGACTTATTAAACTAAAATTAAAATACACACATTGGCAGTGATCTAAAAAATATCGTATTATTTTGTACCAAAGGGAACAATTATTGCTTCAAATCAAAACAGTTTGATATGTTTTTTGTTTGTTTTTCTCAGTTTTTTTTCCTGTGTAAATACCAAGAAACTAGTTTCTTTATCCAAGGTTAGCATGCAGGACTTTGCCTAATCTAAGCTGCAAACGCAGAGTTTAGATCTCACTTTGGGATAGTTCACTACCCAAAAATGGTACTCAAGAAAGAGTAGCACTACTTCAACATTTTTTTACTCAAGTAAAAGTTAAAAGTTTTCATCGAAGAAATTACTCGAGTAAAACTAAAAAAGTATTTGATTAAAAGGCTAATTGTTGAATGTTACCATCTGATTTAATGTTTAGAAACTATGCTGACAGACTTTAAGTGCAAGTTATGTGGTTTTAAATACTCAAATGCATAAAGAACACAAATGTCATTTTTTTAAACACATAAAACTTTGAAAACCAATTGTTACTGAGAGAACTGTATATATTTTAGGACAGGTTAAAGAACTTCCACCGATAATATCTGCTGTAGTAAGAGTTTAGTCAAGTAGGAGTAGAGATACTTGACAAGACTTTTGCTGACGTAAAAGTAAGACGTACGCACAGTAAAACTACTCCTAAAATAATTTTTTTTCCCCCAAAATGCTGGTCAAGTAAATGTAACTAAGTAAATATAACTAGTTACTACCCACTAGTGCCATATTCACACCACTTTTAAGGACATATTTAAATTACGTTTTCAAATTAGCTATGCTGGAAGACACAAAAGAAAAACCCTTTTTGATACAAAATAAAACCACAGTGCTGGTGTTAAATCCCACCACATAGAAATATGTTTGTCAGAAAGCCTTAACATTTCAGAGTAACTGTGGTAATTATAAATGTTGACGGTTTTTCCAGGTAGTGCAGTCTTGGCCTGTCCCTTAATGTACGTCCTTGTTGCCCTTTGCATGACGTGTAACCAATCCAAGTTATAGACTTTGGCATACTGAAGATAGACTTAAAGTCCTGATGTGGAACTCCTATAAAAGGTTAAACATGTTGTAGTAATTGAAGACAATCTGTAACTGTGTCCAACAGATTCACAGCTTGTCCAATTCCTTCAATCATTGAATCACCAACAGGAGAAAAGCTGCCAGTTTCAGCTTTGGCTGCAGGCAATGGAGGCTTCATGCCCATGCTTTCCATAGATGCCAGCGCCTCTGTGGCAGTCAGACACAAGATCTCTGGGTAACCCTGCCTGCCTTTACTCTCCAGAGGTCTGCCTGAATTAATCATGGCAGAGCAGCTAAGCAGCCACTGGGCTGTAACACAAAGCACAAACAAGCTTCTCTCATCTCCATGGAGAACAACACGGGCAGATGGCCAATTTAAAATCACACATTCACGAATTTCAGAAGTTTGTATGGCAGATGAACTAAAGTTAACCAACTGCTTGAATAAACCCCACATCCTCCTACACTGTGCAAACTCATTATAACCAATCGGGCGGCTACAACAGAAACAAATATTTTGTTTGTCATCATTTTCGTGAAATAGGAATGTTACTTTATATAACATATATAACAGGGGACAGAGAAACGAACAGATTTTCCCACATAAATAACTATATCCACAAATGAATGTCCAGCTGATATAAGAGGTGCCTCATGTTCAATAAAGACATTAAATATTTGTCATGTATACAGATAAGCATTTTGATTTTTTGTCATTTGATCTTTAATAATACCTACAACCATTAAAGGATGAGAGAAAGCAGCAAATAACACCCATTTTAAAACAAGAAGAAAATTACCCAACCTGAAATAATAGGCAGACAGTGATGCTGCCACGGCTGCAGGGTGATGAGCCGTCTGTGTGGGTATGGGGGGTGTTCAGGCTAATTTCAGTCCTCACTGTAAAGCTGTAATTATATCCAATCAAACAACACTGGACAGATTTTTTTATTGATAAATATGGCTTTCATTTTGTAAGAAAGCTTGAAAATCCTCGCCACAACAGTTGGTGTTATTTTGCAGTTTTGGTTTAAAATATATCAAAAACAAGCTATACAAACATTTTAAAACCTAATTTTGCATTATTTCTGTGAAAACAACTATTTTCCAATGAAATCCTGAGTATGTCCTCTACACCAGGACTCTAAATGCCAGCCTCTGTAACTAGCAAGTAGGACTGCATTCATTTTAATATCAATTAAAGCAACAAACTACTTAACTGGGCTGCCCAAGCTTTCCCCACAAGCTCCCCTTTACAGCAGCTCTCCCAAATGGATTCACTAATCAACTAGCTTGTCAAATTTAACACCGTTTAGTTTATTTAGTCATTAAAGGCTCCTGTACTCCACATGATCCATGTAAGAGACCCAAAACATGAGTCGTGATATGACAAATATTCATCTTACTAATCTGCTGATGGACAGTCATGGTGAGGAGAGAAACAACTGCAGCAGACAGTAAGGTCGACCAAATAATCCATGAAATTAGCTCCTGATATGATGTTAGAGGTTTGGGACGATATTCCTTTCCAAGACTGTAGGTACCGAAATGATTCACAGCATAATATCCTTTTTCAAGCCTAAACGTTACAAAGAATGGTCAGAACAAATAATTTCTAATATGCAATAAATGCAATCTGGCATGCTTTGTGTAAAAAAAATTACAATTTCATATTTTATTAACAAAGCCACAGAGTGTGCATGTCGGACCTAAACATGACAGTTAGGAATCCTTTTTTTACCTGCAAAAGAAAAATAAAAGGTAATGAATTTCAAGGATCGACTGTGTAAAACTGTCATTCTTATCATTAGTTCAGCGGTTTGTCCTTTCTTACATTCTGAAGAAAATTTGATGACTGACTAGTCAAAAGAGAACAAATAAACATGAGGTTTCCTGAATTTCTGAGCTTGTCTTTCTGAAGGAAACCAGCAATGATCCAACCTGGAAAAAAAACTAATTCTCAACACTTCCTAAGCAGAAGCCTGACCAAATCTCCCCAGTGTTCTCTTAATGAGGCAAAACTGACAAAAAACAACAGTGATTGTATTAAAACTTGAGTCTGGTAACAGCAGTTGACCAAAATAACATGTTACAATAGGGATGAAACACTGCTTGCAAATTAGTTGGGGGAAAAAGGAAATTGTAAAGAATAAGCTATAGTAATAGATTTTTGGTTCAAAGCTAGACGATGCATACATTCACTAAGGGAGCATTAGGGCTCTACTATTTTAAATACAGGGTAGTGTGACGAGGACCTGATCTTTTTAAAACACACACTATCAGACAATCTAGTTTAAAATGAAGGGTGGCTGCTATTGTCAACAAAAGGAAAAGGCCCGTCAGGAAATGGGGCTCATTAGGCCTCCAAGCAGTCACTTAGTTGCTTCAGACAACCCTAGGCAACTTCAAGTGCATGTTAAATATGTAAGAATAAAATCGGTCAAAAAACACTATTATTAAGCATTCCTTAGAGTTTCTTTGTTTAGGTCAAACCAGCATAGTAAAGTGCAAAGAGCAGAAAATGAAAGTTTTTTTAAATTGCTACAGAATTTAGCTATGGAACAGGGAAAGCGTCTAACAGTTTTCATTTGTTTACTAGGGGTGCAACATGCGAAAGAGCATCTGGATCAGGGAGGTGAAGTAAGGAAGAGATAAGAAATAGTCATTAGTGAGGAATTTCAGCCTGACTCGGTACATGAAGGACTGTAGTAAGATGTCAACAATGAGGATCCTGCACTCATGGCTCACTTCTGCAGGAAAATGGCAGCAAGTAATCCACAGAAAGATTAGGTATGTTCAAATAATGCATTGAAATGTACAAAATCTGCCCAGTGTAAGCAGAAACAAACTGACAGGGCGTTAGATCACACTTCTAGTGTCAAATTACTTAATATAATATAAACAATGCCTCCATTTATCAATACGTTGTAGTTATAATAAGTTTTGATTTAGTACACGATCTTGATAACTTGCACAGAGCACCATGTCTTACATTGACTCAAACCTCTGCAGAACACCAGACAAAAAGCACAGCAAGTCAAGGTCTACAGTGTCAGCGCCTCAATATGAAATTAATAACCAGCTGATCCAATATGTCTGTACTCTGTGGTGGAAACAACAAAAGGTCAAAAGGTCAGGGGTGCAGACGGCTCAGAGGAGACTCTCACCTTTACGTTTCCTTCACTCTTCCTCTTCTTACATAAAAAAAAAAACTTCAAATAAGTTTAAAAGAGTAGACTAATAATTACAATCATTCACTGAATTCAGATTTATTCATTTGAATTTAAAATTGGTGGATGAAAAAAAGCCATAAACCTAGTCATTAACAGAATATGCCTCACTAATTAATTCACCATTAAACTCTGTAGCCTGAAGCTTTATATTCAACTAGATTTTTGTAATGGAAGTAGCGCTGTACAATAAACCTTTTCATAACCACAGTTTGCATCAAGCCTCAACTTACAAGGTGTCTACCTCCATTTAAAAAAAAATGTGAAAATCTGGTAATGAGGTCCAGGAAGTACTCTGCAGCGTATCCCAAAGCAGGAGTTCCTTCCACTTTAATAGACTTCCTGTGGTTCAGACTAAGCTGCATCACCACTGCTTCCTCTGGTATTCCTAAAATCCTGGTCAACAAAAGCATTGCTGTGGTGGCTTCACCAACTTTGAGCGAGTTAGGTTAAAATACACAATGCTCAACAAATAAAGGGAACACTCAAATAAAACCCTAGATCTGAATAAATGCAATATTTTCATTGAATACTTTGCTCTGTATGACAACAAAATCACAAAGATCATCAGTGAAAATCTAATTTATTAACCAATAGAGGCCTGGACTTGGAGTCATACACAAAATTAAAGTGAAAAAACACTAAAGGCTGATTAAACTTTGATGTAATATCCTATAAACAGGTCAAATTGAGGCTCAGTACATATGTGTGGCCTCCCTACAACACATGGGCATGCTCCTGATGAGGTGACGGATGATCTCCTCCCAGACCTGGACTAAAGCATCCATCAATTCCTGGACAATTTGTGGTGCAACGTGGCGTTGGTGGATGGATCGAGACATGTCCCAGATGTACTTGGATTCAGGTCTGAGGAACAGGTGGGCCATAGCTTCAATGCCTTTATCTTGTCGGAACTGCTGACACACTCCAGCCACATGAGGTCTAGCATTGTCCTTCTTTAGGAGGAACCCAGGGCCAACCGGACCAGCACATGGACTATCGAGGTGTCTGAGGATCTCATTTTGGTACCTAATTGCAGTCATATTACCTCTGGTAAGCACATGGAGGGCCCTCCAAAGAAAGGCCACCCAACACCATTACTGACCCACTTACAAACCAGTCATGCTGAAAGATGTTGCGGGTAGCAGATCCCTCTCCATGGCATCTTAAGACTCTGCCACATGTGCTCAGTGTGAACCTGCTTTCATCTGTGAAGAGCACAGATCATCAAGGGTGAATTTGCCAATTCTGTTGGGATGCGAGCAAAAACCCCATCTGTGGACGTCAGGCCTTCATACCGTCCTCCTGGAGTCAGTTTCTGACTGTTTGTGCAGACACATGCACACTTGTGGCCTGCTGGAGGTTTTGTGGTGATTCTTGCACAAAGGTGGAGGTGGCTTCTGGGTTGTTGCCCTCCTACAGCCTCCTGGTGTTCCTGCCTGTCTCCTGGCAGCCTATGGACACTACGCTGATAGACACATCAAACCTTCTTGCCACAGCTTGCATTGATGTTCTGTTTCAGATCAGCTGCACTACCTGAGTCACTTGTGTATAATATTGTATTATTACTTAAAGAAAGATAAATGTCATAAAGCTGCCACTTAGCAAAAATCATTAGAAGTTATAAAATCTACAGCTCAGCTTAATGCTTACAAATCCACAGGAGAAATGCATCTATACAGCTTTAAAGAAAACATAGGGATTATGTCAGATGAACAACAAGACAGCTGCCTTAGGACACCAAAATCTCAGACACTGACATCTTAGGAATAACTCTAGGAAACTGTCTGTCATGCAGTATGCCAAACTGATCATCTCAATATTACACACCTTTGACCTTTTAACATTTACTTTCTGTGATTTCTGCTGGTCTACTTGATATTTGAAGACATCACCTTTAGTCTCATTGATTAAACTCATGGCCAGGGCTTGGAAATATGATTCTTTCACACACTGAACATCCCCCTTGAACAATTTCTCTAGTCTCATTCAGGACATGGTTGCAGAGGTCCTCCAGGGACAGGTTGCTGTATCAAACAGTAGGTGAACAAAGAGTGTTGGCTTAGGTTCTTCCTCCCAGCAGCTCCTAAACCCTCTATAAACATCAATTAGTACAACAAAAAGGCTGTTAAGTGTGTGTAGGTAGTGTTGTTCACTCTGATTGTTGCCCTAAGATTGACTGGCATTCCATCCAGAGTTTTTTTTTAAATATGCATGTTGGCACCAGATTATATCCTAGTTGTTCATCACATCCATGCAAATTGTACATAATATTTAGTCAGTAAATCCGAGTATGTCTGTCGTACAAAAAAAGAATTGTGACACTTTTAGAGTGGTTACCCATAAAAAACTATCAGACAAATACCACAGAGAAGATGGTTTTACTGCTATATTGCATACTATATAGCAACAAAGTTCAAGAAAGAAATATAGATCTTACTATGACAAAAAAATAGTTATCTTTAATTTATTTTGCTTCTCCATCAGATGCTGTGACTTCTATAACCTTTTTATGCTCTACTTTCCTCCCCAAAGCAGGGCTGCCTGAACACTTGAGCCAACTGTAACCTTCAAAAATGAAGCCATTGTGTAATCATAGGTTGCAATGATGAAAGCTGACTTCAGTGCTTTCAGGGCACTTATAGCCAGGGTGCGATTTGCCGGGGGGGATGGGGGGGATTTACCCCCCCTCTGGTTGTGATGTCCCCCCCTCTGGTCATT